>JASANE010027346.1:0-40037 GCA_030248225.1 Trileptium ribeirensis
CGCCCATTTTAGAGTAGAGTGAAAAATCTCGAATTGTCGGCGCCCATCAACAGTTGACGACTGCTTTCTAGGCACTTCCTGTGGCTGTCGCGGGTCAGCGGGGATTCGGGCACAGGTACAAAGCATATGGTTGGATTCAACTAGTCACGGTGAACAAAACGAGGGGTCGCGTGCGCCGGTTCTGACGCAGGGTGTGGCGGCGGGAGTGTTAGAAAGTGGGGTTCGTATTAGTTGCATACTACAATAGGTCGCAGAAACAAGGCCGGTTGGTCTAAAAGTTGTCCACAGCATACACACATGAATAGATACATGTATATATTTTATATATGATGTATCCTAACTGCATGGAAAGTGATGGTCCGGGTTCCCCGATGACAATCCTACCTAGCGTAAGTAGCGATTGTCTCTACGTGTTACAAGCGAAGTTGCGGCGTTGTCCGGAGGGCCTTTGGATATCTATTTGCAATTTCCAAAGCGTTTCACCAGCCTACTCTGGTTATTTTCCGTACCATGATATCGCAGACGGTGACGGACCTTTGAACGAGCCCGGCATCCGTCATCCCTTATAGTTGCAAGTGCTACCAAAGTGTGATTTCCGTCTATTCTGGCTTGTTGTTTTCCATAACCATTACCTAGTATATTATTATAACCAAGTAAATTTAATATTTTTGATTTCGATCTTAACAAACGTGTTTTCCTGAACGTGCAGCCAGGGGCCTCCTATTCCCGGACGGTCGTAACCGTCAACCCTATAACACGAATACCTACCGGTTGAGTTGTCGACTGCCTTCCAACTGTCGTCGGCGCAAAACTCTATTTTCGGTCCTACAGGTCGGTTGGGGTTCATTTCCTCACGAGTTGGGGCTGATTGGAACACTCGTCCCTAACGGATTATAACGACACAAAATGGTCCGTTGGACCAAACGACACCATTATACAAATTAACAAACGCCAATACAAATCAGTAAAAATACACACTATTAAACTGCGTATTTTCATACAAAATACCAAACCGCATATTCTTATACAAAACATTAAACCGCATACTTTTATACAAAATATTAAATCGCATACTTTTACACAAAATATTAAATCGCATACTTTTACACAAAATATTAAATCTGAATGGATCGTACTATATGTTGGCTGAAATTCTGAACATAAAATATTTATTAAATTTAATTTTACAAAATCCGCATATATATTTCACGATAATTTGGGCGATGGAACTGGAAGGTCGGAATGTTTTTTTCAATCCCAATCAGTAAAAGATTATCTCGTTGAGGTTGGACAAATTTCAGCCTCATGGAATATTGAAAATCAGCCCCACTATATGTTTAACGAACGCCATGCTGTACCACAGGATTTTATAACGATGGTTCAGTTAATGTCGATGAAATCGAATGGTAGGTATTGATTAATGCATAAAAAACTGACTCAAATTGTCCATATCAAACTGTATATACTGTAACGATGATTCGAAAATATTTTAAACTAAACTTTAAGGCTATTTTGTCCCTTCCTCAAATCCGCTCTCCGGAAACCAATCTAGATCCAAATCAGCTTTTCTCATGCTCATCTAAAGTTCCTGATGCACAATTAAAGTTAAAAACATCATGTTAAAATGTGTAAAATAAAAATTTTTAAAAGCTAAAAACACAGTTCTTTTCTATTATATATAAATTTTCACTGCTAACCCTGCATTGCTCCTCCATATTATAACAATTGAATTGATTTCGTTTCGCTCGTTAAGAAGCTGTTTAATCAATGTTCGAAATTTTTTAGAGGCTAAAAACACAGTTCTTTTCTATTATATATAAATTTTCACTGCTAACCCTGCATTGCTCCTCCATATTATAACAATTGAATTGATTTCGTTTCGCTCGTTAAGAACCTGTTTAATCAATGTTCGAGTTCCGCTCAAATATTTGGGGCTGGTATTTCCAGGTAAGTAAATCTATCTATTCACAAAAATATTTATGTTGCCAAACAGTCTATTTGTCCTGAAAGGTGTATTAATATACATACGAATGTTTATACTCAGGTAAGTCTTAACCATTCTTCGTTTTACACAGAAGCAGTTAGCTAGTTCAGGTGTTGCTAACGGTAGTTGAGGTGTTGCGAACGGTGTAGTTGTTCTGTTATTTGCTGCATATTCCGAATTGAGTGCAAAGATAGATTAGGTTCATCTTTTTCACAACAATGGTGATTTTTTAATTCCCTCAAAATGGCATTATACATAGTGTTTTTACCTTCAGCAATAGATTTGTCGTATAATGCAGCCTTCGAAAGAGGTGAACTCAAACCTGTCTCATTTGTTGTATTTTATGTTTGTAGATAAGATATATTTTATAGGTATATAGGTGATATTTTTATCACAGCTGTCTGGCAGTGACATTGGTTTTGCTTTTGTCAAACTGTGCATTATAAACTTAAATATATTGCGCAGATCAATTATAGGGACGAAATCTGCATACTATGAGGAAGAGGCATGTAGTAAACGATTCGGCTTCGTTTGTAATCATATGCGCCGAAACATTTAGGAATATTTAGCTCTCTATTTATATATTTCTAGCTATTGATGGGTTTAATTTCAGTCATTCTACTTTGCGCGTCGCCCGATGTCATTCGTAACATAATGTTGGCAGCGTACGACAACAATATGGTCGATTCTGGTGAATACGTGTTCTTCAATATCGATGTCTCCTCAGGGTATGTTCGATAATTGATTGTTTTGAAGTTTTCGGAGTTCGATACAAGGCATCCGAAATTGGCGTTGCAGCAGGGGCGGCGATCTATTTTCGTGACTGGGGGCGACCTGTCCTGGGGGTGTGTTACGGTCTTGAGCGGGTAAAATTTATGGGAGTGTATGAATGTGCCGCACCCCCAGACTGGGTGGGGGTGTCACCTCCCACTCCCGGGGATCGCCGCCCATGGCTATGTCAGCTGGAGGCCATGTGTAAAGTAAGTAGTTAATATTAAATGGATTTATGAATCAAATAATAACTGAAATAAAAAATTAAACCGTCACAGAATTATATTTTAAGTCACTTTCTGCTAACAAGGAAAGTTTGTGACGTCAACATATTAAGCATACAGCCGACAAAAATTTTTTAAACTCTCTGGGGGGTGTGCCTGTCTCTGCACCCCCGATTCCACTCCCCTTGGGGGTGTCACCCCCCTCCCCCCTCCCCCGAGATCGCCGCCTATGCGTTGCAGCAAATTCCACGCATACACATGGCCGCGAAGCCGTAGTTGCCCTATGTAACCAAAAACTTACATGGAAGCGCACCGGACCTTGTGATTCCTATCACATATCCATGGCGATATGCTTGTTGACTTGTACGGCATGACACAGTTTAGGTATTATATGCTTATATGAAATGCAATATATATCGTGATCGATTTGTTGCAGCAAAAGTCAACCGTCATCTGACTTCTTAGTCTTCACTGATACGTTTCATTTGCTTATCGAAAATATTGACCAAAACACTGAGACACATTTCTGAATGTAGCGATTTTAGTAAAGATTATTACAACCATCACGTTATCGCTCACCCACTATCTGCTCTTGGGGGTGTGATATTATGCTCGGGGTCGCTTTGTAAAGAGCAGTAACATAGTTTTCCGTTATTATTCTCTGCGTATTTCGTCCAAGTACTTAGTCAGTCAGTCACCGTTCGAAAAGCACTGTACAGTTGGCAGGAAAAGTTAGTTGTTTGAGATCGAAAATGCGGACCCAGGTGCCAACCTCGCGTCCTAAAAAAACACATCTGGTTTCGCTACAACGGCGAAAATATTTTCGTACTCGCGGTGGATTTGTGGAATCGTTTCGGAATTCGCTGCATCCTTAACTTGACTGAGAGTAATTTAAATTCGAATTCAATGAACCGAAGAAATTAGATTACGGAAATGCTTAAAGACAGTTCCGTCGAATGACCCTATGACACTAAATAAACCATAAATGGAATGACGCCATGGGGTTCTAACCCAAGCGGCCTGGTGATCCATTTCTATACTCTATTTATATTTCCCAAATATATCTATTTATATATATACGAAACTGCAAAATAACGATATATATCTTTTTCAATGCTACGTCGATATTTCGATTTTTTCGTATACAATGCTCGTTTAATTTTACAAATTTCTAATTTAGCACACTTTTGCGCTTATTATTTTAAAATTAGATTTTTACAAAAAAATTTCAACATACGTATAGTTATAAAAGCAAAGAATTAGTTTTCCACTTAGCTAGAAGTTCATTCAGTACAAAATTCCAGTGCGCGCACCAGGCGGAACTTCAATGACTAAGGCGGGCCTTTGGGCTATCTACAACAGTCCCAGCTGTCCAAAGTCGCCCAAGCTGCGTTTACAGTACAAAACTCAAAAACGCCTCTGAAAATATATACAGCGCATAAGCCATCCTGGACAATAGAAGAAAACAAGAAAAAGGTTTGCTAAAAGTCGTTAAACAGTGTATGAATTTTCGTTGAAAATAGCCAAAGAAATCCAATGGTCAAAATGCTCATAGTCGCCCAGAAAACTAGCTTTATCCGAATTTAAATGGAAATATATATGCAATCTACAGAAAGTCTGCCTGGTCTATTAACGAGAAAACAAATTTGGAAAAAAATGTGGAATTCTTTCTCTTAAATTATGTTCGGCACTATTTGAAAAAAGCAAGACCATACAATTCTAATTGTTGGTTTTATTACGTTGTTTTACATTGATCGATTTCAAAAAAATTGCTATATTTTATCTTAACTAATCAAATGGAGTTGTTGAATAGCTATAATAAGAAAGGCATCATTTGTCGGTTCCTTGTGCCCAAATAACGATATGGGCTGACGCCCATAGCCGCCCATCAACTGTACCCAGCATGGCTGAAAACTAAATGGCAATATTTATACAGCATAGACGTTGACAGGGGGTGAGGCGAAAACACGAGCTAAATTTCAGGCAAAAATATAATGAAGATTGGAAAAATTGGGTAAAATAGGCAAAAAATAGGGCAAATTTAGAAAATATTTATTGGAAATTGGCCAAAATTGAGTTCCAGAAAATTTCAAAAATTTGCACCCCTGTTGCTACCCGCATCCCACCGAATACCTCCCGCCACCCCTAGACCAAATACCCCTTAAACTCAACGGACCTTCGGCACCTGTTCCATACAGCCTACACGACTGCCTGCCTGCCTACCAACAAAGAAAACAAAACACTTGTCAATGTTACATTACCTGGTCAACATTACCTGGTTACAGAGTTTATGGCCTTGACATCGCCGTCGCAAGGGAGTCCGGACCCCTACATTCTGGTGTTCCAGCTCCCCAACATTGTGGTGTCCGAGCCTACCCCCCCCAAATGAAAAAGTATAAACAATGGTTCCGGACGCTCCTAATGGAACAGTACATTACTGAGTCCGGTGGCCCTGATGAAATAGTACCGGCAACGGCGTTCGAAGCCCCATGTAGTAAAGATGTAAGAAATTTTTCGTTGTTGCATCAGACATGAGATCCTTCAGGCCCGATGCCTGTTTCGGGGGTGTGGGAGGGGTGGCTGCGGCGGAAGTGGACCTTGTTTGTTGGAAACAATCAAGAAACCCGATTTCGAAATCACACATTGAGCCAGCAAAGCTTTGCAGCCTAATATCAAATTTAATGGAAGTATATGTGGACTATATGTCTGTCTATCGATAATGAAAGCAAAAATTTTTTGTTAAATTTCGTTAAATCGTTACAGAGTTAAGATCATTTTCCTGTATATGGCCAAAGAACCCGATGGCCAAAACCCATATGGAAATATGTACTACTTATACTATCGATCTGTCTATGAACATTGAAAACAAAACCGTTTGTCAAATTTCGTTAAATGTTTTTCAGAGTCCATAATAAACCATGTCAACCTCAACTGAAATCTGAATAGAAATATATATATACAGCCGAAGCCTACAAAACGCTGTGTTCATCAACAAAACACAAAAATATTAGCAAAACTGTAAAATTACGTTATTAAATTGCACCCAATGTATCAGAATAACCAAAACAAGATCACAGAATTCCAATTTTAGGTTTATTCTACCCGGTGTTGTCTTAAAATGAGCGGTTTCATAAATATTGCTATATTTTAACTTAACTAGATAGATAGATAGATAAGAGTTTAGATGGGGTATAAAAGAAACCTGAGTAGGCCAAAAAGGCCCTTTTCAGCACCCCAAGTCCTAGTAAAGTTCTATTCCATAATACACTTCGCAAACCCAACAATTCTAGATAAACTCAGTTTATGTCCCTCCTCTTGATCCAAAGTCTCAGTTCCGAAGAATGTCTTTCGTAAATCCCTCAAGGCTAATGCGGCGTTCACGTTATAATGTCCCCTCTGTTTGGAACTTTTGACCCCCTGTAGTCGCGACCCTACCGTATAGACAGTCAGGGTGACACCCATACTGTAAATCAAATGCCGAGGGTGTACGACACACCCTTAGCTAATAAATTTTTTCTAGACAGTGTCGTACACACGCTTAGCTACCAATTTGGCACGAATTAACTATAACGGACACCATCTGTAGCGAATGCGGTTTATTAGTCAACTGTCCTGTGGATTTTTTCCTAAATTCTCGATATTTGTATCTAGCCCATATGAACATTGCTCAAATAATTCCGAACAGTGTCAATAAAACTGCCAGAAGACACGGTGTGCCTGACACTGTCGGCAAGTGGTAATACGCGTAACTAGCTACCGTTGAAAAAATTTATTAAAAACATGGGGGTGTCTAAGACATCCTGTTGTGAACAGTGTGTCTGACACTGTGTGGGGTACATAGGTTCCAAACGTTGGGGACATTATAACGTGAACGCCGCATAAGCAGTTCATTGTCAAATGTTGAGCAGTCTCCGGCTCAGTTCCGCAGAATGTGCACAAGTTGTTATCCAGTAAACCTATTCTGTATAAGTGGGAATTAAAAGTCCCATGTCCTGTCAAAAATTGTATGGCTATTCTCATACGGTCTTTATTCAGTTTCCAAAGGAATTTTGATCTAAATTTATTACGTTTATCAAAGAAAACCCTAGTCTGTCTACAATCAGTATTATTAGTCCATCTCCTACTATGTTCTATAAATGACCTTTCCTCCAGCCACGTTTTAATAACAGTAACGCTAATAGGTACATGAGGTTCCTGTCCTAGAGTCTTAATATTAGACCCGTGCCTCGCTAATTCGTCAGCTATTTCATTACGTAATACTCCGGAATGCCCTTTTACCCAGCCCAGAGTCACCGTATTGTTTCGACCTAGTCTGTTAAGCCACTTCACACACCCAAGGGTGTACATAGCTGCTTTAACCTGCCTTATCCCGAGAGCCAACACCGCAGCTTTACTATCACTAAAAATACCTATCTTTTATTCTTAAGTCTAAAACCACATGTTATCATGGCACATCTTTCGATGGCCAGCACCTCTGCCTGAAAGACAGTAGTCAAGCGACCCAGGGGGAATGATTCCCTCACTTTACCCGGTATATATATACCTGCGCCACATCGCCTGAGACCATTCTCAGTGACCGAACCATCCGTATAACATAGCAAGTCAAAGTCATCTTGCCTAACATCAGCCCAGTCATTGCAACTCCAATTCTGTTTATGTCTTATAGAGCTAATAATATCACATGGTAGGTTCAATAAGCCTCCAACATTCTTGGTCAACATATGCATATGAGCAGATGAGCCCAATGCATGATTGCTTTGCCAAAGGCCTAGGTTCTAAAGCCTTATGTATTCTTTAACCGCACTTTCTTTGATTAAGATATCAATAGGCGGTATACATAAAATTGTCTCAATGCCGCGCACCGGTGTTAACTTAACTAACTAAGCAAAGTTGTTTAATAGCCTGCATAACCATGGAATGAATACATCATTTGTCGATTTCTTGATACCCAAAGAACGAGATGGTCATAAGTCCAGAGCCGTCAATCAATCGTATCCAGCTCGATTGAAAAGTGAATAACATCATATACACAGTGCGCTACAGGACTGACTGCTTACCAGCTAAGCAAACACAAAAGTTTCTCCAAATCCGTGTATTTTGTGTAGTTATAGCTTTTATTTTGAAAAACAAAAACCTCAAACTCCTAATTTTGTGCTTATATGAATTACTCTCATTTCTTGAATTACCTATATTGTGTAATGCCTCATATTTATATCAATGGCAGTAGGCAACCCACAGTTCCCAATTGGAGATGGTACCATTGGAAACACCGCAGTCTAATTCAAGCTAATTAAGCGTCGATTTTATGACCGCGTGCCAGGCTGTATGATTAGTGGGTTCATACCATATTCTGTTTGGGAAAGTTGTTGTAGAAAATATGAATAATTCATTGGTCCGACGGTTTAGGAGCTAGATAGTCTCGGCGGGGGAGTTGCCCATGGAGGGTAAATTTTTGAAATTTCTCCCAGTTTTGCCAATTTCATCTACATTAGTTTTCCACGTGCCAAAATCCTCAAAATTTTCCACGTACCTTCAGCTCGCGGATAAACAAAACCGAGGGTGGGGATAGATTTGACTTGACGGGGTTCTATCCTTAGGGTGTATCACTCTATCGACACTTATGATTATAATAATAAAAATAATATAAAATAATAATATAATATTATGAAATATTCATCGTATTGCCAAGGTTATATAAGAAAAATAAATCAAATGTAACAAAATTCAACCATTCGCTCTCAAAGTAATCGAATAACGCAATAATAGCCAACAATGACATAAAGAGTCAGACATCCACAGGTACACAAGTCCAGTAGTATATAGATTTTAATTATTTTATATGATTGACCATACGCTTAAGCAAACAATTTCATATGACTAACATATATATTATGCAATTTTTAGTCCACAAGGCGATCAGCCATGGGTTCGTAATATTTCAAAAGAAGATGACGCCAAGGCACGTCGGGCATATCGTGCACTGAAAACGATCACGCTGAAGAAATCAAATACAACCGAATATACGAATTTCAAAAGCAACGGGTTAAAACAGTTGCTCACAACGAGTACAAATACAAGGAAGTCATGAACAAAACATATCAAGTAGGTTGAAAAGTAAAAATAAAACTCCAGTCGTCTTAATACAAAATTATGAAAATCCAACACGAAAGTGTATTATATATATATCGATAAATAGGTTAATGTTATATTATGTATGTAACCATTAGTCCACAGTTAAACTATGTAGTAAAACTAGATGCCTCTTTGGGATCACTGGGTTTTTGAACCACTTTGCAAACTTGTCTCACATTATGTTCAAAGCATTACACGAAAATTTGTGTGCCCCATAATTAACAACGATTGGTACGTTGCAGTTTACACAAAGTTAGCGGGTTGCTGATGTACCGATTAAGCAATCGTATTCAGGATGTCCTGCGTTGATTTCATAATTTCAAAAGCATTATGTTCCAATTCATAAACACAGGTAAACACAACTTATTGCTGGCTCCTACAGATTGGAGGTGTAGTAGGCTTAGCATTTTCATGTATTTTCTGTTCATCCTCGTGCAAAACGGGTTCTCCTAGCAAAATTTCGTTAAACTATGTATTGCCATAGCGAACTTTGTATCTGAGAAATTTCATCTCGTAACTTTCGAGAGCCAATATAGAACTATCTGTCACAATTCGGCGCTTTTAACTAACTAACCAATACATCATATAAGACTATGATATCATGATCAAGTATATGCAGTAGACGCAGCTAATAGGGTAATCTTTCCGGTAGCGAGCGAGCAGAGCTATTATCACACAACGAATTACATCAGTGGATTGTATATTTACATTTGCGAATTCCGGTTTGTACGGAGTTTTGTTAGAAATTGAAGTAACGCTGTGCGACTGGATTAAACGTATTTCTTTTCACTTAATAAGTCTCGAATCGCAGCAGCCGAGCCAAGCGTAGAACAGAGATGATGAAAAAGTATTTTCGCATGTATAAAACAATATAATCTCATGCATACTTAATTGTACAGTGAATGTATAACTGAAGAGTAGCTTATAGTGAATGCATTTACAGCAAAAATAGTTTGTAATGAAATGTTCGTTTAGTCCGTGCTAAATTACAGTATAATAAAGTTGGCTATAGTTAAAATGTATTTACAGAGCATTTGTTCGATTCGTTATAAACAATTTCATTATACACATGCTATATATTATTAACAGTTTGTGTAATACGTGGCAAATTTGGTTCATGACGAGTAGAGACGTATACGGAGAGGTAACTGGACACACTTTTTGTGTAGCTTCAATGTACAATAAATTTACAGTACTTGTGATCATACGCTTTGAGTAATCGCTTATTTATTTCTGAAGGTTGAAATTGAAAACAAAATTTGTGTCATTTGGAAAAGTTTCGCAAACAAATATAAACTAGCTATTCTGTCTGAAAGTGCGTCGGTATTCGAAAGTTATTGTCTGAACCCGAATTTTGTCTTCTTGTGAGAAGTATTTCACAGCAGCGTACATTAGGTGAGTCTTGTACTACAATTCCTTACAATATAAGAAGGAATTCATAGAAAAAGAACCATAAATCAGCGATATTCATTATTTCATATGCTTTGGTTGAGAGACAATTGCTCTCCAGGAAAGACCCCGGCAATCCTTGGGTATAAAAAGCTGCCTCGACATTGATTAACAGGCGCATCGCAGATTTTGCACAACAGCAATGTAGAGGTGGCAAAGAGAGCATAACCGTGACAGGTAGTAATTGGCAGTTCCTTTACATTAAATTTCATAAAATCAGTTTTACCACGTTTGAAACATCGAACGGTGGTCGGTGGTAAATTAATAACAACGTTTTCAAATACGCTAATGACTGTCACTCGTTTTTGTTTTTCTTTAAACGTGGTTGTATGAATCCGAGACGTTTGCCGCACGCCATTTCAATCTGGTTAGCGGATTCCATCGAATCGGATTTGTGAAAGGTTCCGTTAAGACCACAGTAGGATTGTGGAATGAAGTAAAAGCTTGTAATGCAGAGCCTGACAAGAGCCGAAAGGGTGTGACAATAAATATGCAAATCACATATATATTCTAGGGTATCGTTCGTAGGTATTAGATAAAAAGTTAGATTTCGATTAGAATCTCAAACTATGAAAAATCACTGCACGAAAATATTGGTTTTGCATCTTTCCGTGTAATGCGCTCCTGTGAAAGCGCCACATGGTATACCATATCACTTTTGAAAATTTTGCCTTTGGGGAAAATCGAAGAATGTAAGCAGGTTATCTAAGTTAGCTAAGTGGGCACTGTATTTATTTACATTTTCAAAACATTTTTCATATTTTTAGCTAAATCCATTCATCAGCGCTTTCTACGATGCTGTTGTACTTTACGCGATTGCGCTTAATGAAACGTTAATGGAAGGTAAACCGCCGGACAATGGTACCGAAATAACTAAACGTATGTGGGGACGAACATTTCAAGGTATCCATTATCAATTGTAGTAACTATTCAAATTACATAGTACAAGTAATTGACCGTCGCTAATTGTCCAGCGGGACTCCATTAGTGCTATCAGATGTACGCTATTTTCTGGTTCTACAATCAACTAGGGAAGTTACATACTTTCTGTAAGAAAGTTTAAAGACCAGATACGCATTAACAATAAATGTATAAACATACTCTGGTTTTATTTTTGTTTAGCAAGTAAATTTTATAGCTCAGCAGATAAATGATTTTATCAATACAATAGTTAGATTTACTTCTGGACAGTTCACATAAACGGCGCGTGTGAACATGGACCGAGGCCAGCGCAAACGTATTGTCAGCTAAAATTCAACTTCTAGAGATGAACAGTCTATTGGAATGGAATTATTGCCGATATATTACAATCACCTAAGTGACAATGATTAAATCTTTCTCATCGCAAGCACTTGTGAATTATACTGATTTGAAGTCAAGATAACATGAGATTGCCATGGAAATTCCCACCATCGAAATCTCTATTGACTTGGTATGAGGTGGAAACACCAAAATCGTTACGATCAGCAGTCGTGTTAATAGAATACGAGTCTGGTTGGTGGCGACGTTATAATACTCGTGCACTAATTCTTGTTGTATTTGTGCCAAAAAAATTGCTTTTTTGCTGCTTAAAATATTAACGACATGGCTGACAGAAACACTGGCCGTTATAAAAGTGTTCGAAAATTTAACAAGTCACAAAATTTTTAATTCATACTAGCTATATTTCGGCACAGATTTCAAAACTTTTCATTTCTGCCGTGTTTTCTGTACATGACATTGAAGAACGTCCAATTTCCAATTAGTATACTACGTTTAGTTTAACTTGTTGTGTGACATTCATTTTGAAAAAATTTCTTATAAATTTTGTTTGATTTATATAGTCGTTCCGGTGCATCGTGTGGATTAACTATATGACATATATAGATGCATTCTGTGAAAAATCTTTCCAAATTCCTCCCATGATGACCAATGATATATTATAGGTGTCCAAGGTCCGCCTGCTTAGCTGGATTTATGTTTGTGGCCGGAGCGAGGGCCAGAGGTGTGGCCAAAAATTAATTTTCCCAGTTTCTCAAAATTTTCCTCTTAATTTGCATTATTTTCCCTAATTTTTCCTAGCAAGTTCTGTAATTTTGTTCATAATCGCAAAGCTTTTTACTCTTATCCGACCCATGGTTTGCTCGGAACCTCAGGAAGTTTAAATACGATAAATACGGTTTCGCGGTAAACCCGACCTTTCCCATGGACATCTATAATGTACATCATATTCACTATTCTTAATCTTCAGGCGAATACCATTCTTAATATCGAAGAGGAGCAAAATTTAAAGCAATGCGTTTACCGTTGGGTTTACGCAACGTGATAATAAACATTAATTCGGCAAAAAGTAGATATGACACCTCTAGTTTTTGAATTCAACGATGAAAACAAATTATACTATTAAGAATTAATAACAATTCAACGATTATAAGATACAGACAAGATAGACAAGGGTGGTCGTCACATAGGAATCATTAACATATTGCAATAGCTACTACTCCGTGCAATAAAAACCATGAAACGTCCCAAATTAAACACAGATGTTCAAATAGATTGTATATTTGTATTTGAAATATTTTATCCTGCTGCTGCGTTACTGAGTTAAATATAATTATTATCACAACGGCTGTGGCTCAGCAACAAATTGGCGGATATGTGTAATTCTTTTACAGTGAACTGTTGGCATATAATGGTAAAAGCATTACATTGTATCTTTAAACAAAACCCGCTTTTACACAAAATCACATCGAATTTTCGTTGTTTCCGTCTATATCATGGTAATCGCTAAACTCACTTGATAAAAATATTCACATATTTGGTGACCGGAGCTATTGCAGCTGCAAGCCTAATATCTAGACGATAATCCATTTTAGCAACTGAATAAGAGAGAGCAAAAACAACCAGCTAATTGCTAACTGCGAATTGGTAAACGCTAATTGCTAATTGCTAATTTGACCGTCGCTAATTGCTCAGCGGGACTCCATTAGTGCTATCAGATGTACGCTATTTTCTGGTTCCACAATCAACTAGGGAAGTTACATACTTTCTATAAGAAAGTTTAAAGACCAGATACGCACGATAGATGTGACCATAACAATAAATGTATAAACATACTCTGGTTATATTTACTATAGATTGAGGTTGACGGGTCCGGGTAATATTTCGGTTAAGTTTCGAGAGTGGTTGTACTTATAAGCTGCACATATCGTTGAAATTTTCCTAACGTCTTCCAACCCACGACATCGATTGCTAAAAGCAATACTGTCTATCAATACTAGGTTGTGACTTTTTAAATTATGAATTTATTATCATGGTTTTATATTGTATGTGTTGATTTTGTTTCAATCACATACTGCTGAGCTCATCCCAAGGTTCATATATGGCTAAGACATAAGGATGGAAATATTTTCGGACTAGAACCAGCGAAACGTTGCTGATATCATCTGTATTTTTAAAAAAAGAATACTACGATTTAATTTAGGTTCAGCTATTAATGACAGATATTTATGACTTGACATTAATAATTATCCGTTTCGTTTGACATAATAATTATTCATTATTTGATCTGGCTAGCAAATATTTAAAAGCAATGGCGCCAAACCCAACGGTCTCAGGCAGCATCTAGTTAATTTTCGGAGTAGATCTAAAATGTGTTGAATTTTCGAAATAGTATCAATTTCATACCAATTGGACGTTCTACAGCAGGTTTTATTAGAGTTTTAAAGCCAAAAGAAAGCGACACCGACTGTTAACGTTTTAACGCGAATTATTTAACATTCTTCAGGTATTACGGGTAATGTGACAATTGATAAAAACGGCGATCGCTACTCGGACTATTCGTTGCTTGATCTGAATCCAGACACTAACAAATTCGAGGTAATACCGATGTGTTATTCTTCGACAAAATGATGTACCTGGCCGCACATGGTTTGTTGCTTCATATCATTAGAAAGAACAGCTTAGAGTGGGGGTTCGGGGGACACCAGTCCCCAATCTTCGGCTTAGAGTTATTGTATGTCTTATATAAGGACCTTACGTTATTCTAAGGCTAATGCTTAGATGGCATGCATTTTATTTACGACCCACTAGGTTACTTTGGCCAGTTACATCAATTTGTAATGTACTATTTTGTTAACCCGGACTTAGCAATGTAGCAAGATAATAATTTCAGTAACAGTTTAGATTGATAATACATTAATGTAGAATTCGAAACGATTTCGTATTTTAGCTTATAACGCTTAGCTTAGAACAGCTTAATGGAATAGCTGGATATGACAATAGATATGTATCATTAAACATCAATGCAGTACAGTCCAGGCTTAGCAACAAAATTGCAGTGAACAAGTTTGCAAGCGCATTATCTGCACAACTTGTAAATCCCGAGCTTGGTTGTAGTTATTCTGGGGGAAAACTAAAGGCAGTAGATATCGAAATCAATGCCATATTGAGCTTTGTTTTCAGGAGTTCATAATCATCTAATTTTATATTTTTCAGAAATAATGTTTATCTGCAATATTACTATATTATTTTAATTATTTATAGCACGATGTACGCCAAGTATCCCACATGTTTTACTGTTGATAATTGTGTGTTTTCTTGCATCGCAGTTTTAAAAAATTCAGCTATATACGTGCACGGTTCGCATTTGTAATTGTTGTGCTGTTCCGTGTTCATACTTTACCTTTTCGCTTTCCTCAATTGGTAGCAATGCCTATTACAAAGTGTTGCGGTAGATAGAGTTTGTCGTGCACAATATATATTTGCAAGTGTGTCTTTCGCACACTTTGCGAGATCTCTAATGTACGCTGCTCGGTTCGTAGATCGATTCGCAATGTGCTTCTTAACAGTTTTATAACGCTATGAACTAAACGCATAACACAAAATGCTAAATGCTATTAATACAATATATAATAATAATAATAATAATAATCGCAACATTTATATAGCGCCCTTTTCGCCGAAGCGTTGCAAAAGCGCTGAAACAAAAAATACGAAGATAACATATATAGAAAACAATGTAAACAAGGAGCGCGCGGAGGTCATTTTTTCTAATGAATTTTTTGTCTAATGAATTTTTTCTTTTTTTCCTCCGGCCCAGTCAACATAGTTATATACACGGTAGAGCTATAAATTCATAATGCTGTCAACGTAAATCAGGGAATAAAAACGTTTTTAGCCGGGACTTGAATGTAGGCAAGGTGAGACGTGAGTCCCGCAGTGTTCGGGGTATCTTGTTCCATATTAATGGTGCAATAAAAGGAAATCATTTTGTATTCACGTTATTCGTATTTAGGATGCGTTCATTAATTAAACGGGGGCTGGAGGCAGGATGCAACATTGTGAATAATGCCACCGATTTATATAAGTTGTTCTTGCATAGTATAAAATTTGATTTTACAACTTGTGATTTCTTCCGGCATAATTTTTACGTGTTTTATGAAAATGATAGATTCATAAATATATATTTATTTGCATATATTTTATAAAGCACATAATATAACAATAAAATGTATATATTATGTAATTACAATATAATTTCTACGTTGTACCGTACGGTAAGTTTCAGCTTAAATTCGCCATTTTCGCTGCGGGGGGTGCTGCTTGCTAAATTTGCAGCTCGAAAGTGAGAATTGTACACATAATGTTGTTTTAGGTAGCTGAATTGAGCCTCGGAACTACTGGGATTGGGGCCGAACTGGTGTCCTTTCAGCAGATTTTAGCATTTGCCATCGCATTTCTTTTTCAGCCAGTCGTTGACTATTACGGCGCAAGCAAGAATTTGGATAGAGTGGGCCAATGGCACTGGGTCGGTGGAAAGCCACCGAAAGCGAAACCTGTTTGCGGTTATGACAAATCGCTTTGTCCTGAAAAAGGTTAGTTAGACTTTAGTTTTGCTAATGATCTATTAAAATATTCGGATAAAATTACAGTGACCAAGCGCAAAAGAGACAATGAACTATTGTCGGTTTTTTAATATCAGGCTATGATTAGGTTGAGTTTCTTTGTTAAATAAAGATGCTTCCAGTAATTTTGTAGGCCAGGACTTCTTTCATCTGTGTTAGCTACTAGACGTTCCATTGTTCCAGTATTTGAGCTGCTATGTAGCTTAAAGTGGTAGAATCTTTCCAGGCGATTATAGCATTAGCCAAAGGATAACTGTGGATATACACAATTTCATCAAAGCTTCTGAAATAAGTTGTGTTTACATTAGACATACTTACCAAATGTTATATAAAAAAATAAAAATTCCAAATATTTAATGTAAGCGGAAGGATCGTAAACTGTTTCAAACAGAAATGTTGTGAAGAGATATATTTTATTGTAATCACTACGATTAATACAACAGTATACTTAAAATGTCAATCAATCAAAGCTTGTTAACCAGTTATTCACGGTATGGTAAAGTGCGCGTTTTGCTCATTAGTTTAATCAGGTTATTGTACGACCTGGTCATTAATCTGGTTGTCATCGCGTTTCGTTATTAATTATATATGTCATATATGTTTCACACATTATTATCAGTCTTCAGTCGTCGCTGTATCAGTAATTTGTTATCGCTGAGCTTATTTGTATAAGCCATGCTTCAATTTTAAGACATACTCACACGCTCAAACTTTTTGCTCAAATTTGAGAGCAAAATTTGAGCACAAATTTGCTCAAATTTTGATCAAAATTTAACAGTGATTTTTAAACGAAAATTGCAATGTTTCAAAATTTGAGATAATAATTTGAGCTCAAACGTTTTCAGGTAATATATATCGTCGACGATCTAAGGGAATATCCTTCAAAAGTTTGAACCGTGTTCACACGTTCAAATTTACGAAAAATGCATAAAAAGATTCTTTCCAATTTTGATCAAAAATTGAACAAAAAGTTTGAGCATATGAACACGCCTTTACGTTTAACTGTTGCATTCAAACTGCTAAAAACTGTGCTATTTATGCGAAAATATTGTCTGCATTGTTTTCATTAACCGCATAATTGTATTCGTGTACTTTGGTATTAAGATTTTTGAAGTCGAAAAAACATTTAATAATAAAACAGGTTATGTTAGCTGTTTACTATGTAACGCTTGAGTTAAATGTTGAAACATAAAACCGAACGCACAGAATTCCAACTACTATAACAGCATGTATGTGAGGCTACGGTTGCAACAAGAATTAAAGTGAGTCTTTATACGAAAAAAACTGCTGGATGCAGTAAAACAGCAACAAATGACCAACTTTTTAGCAAGTTCCTAACGTTTTTGACTGTTGTACAAAAAAACTATGAATAAACTACCAATTTTATTTTATGAATATTTTTGCATCGAAAAACGTACTAAACGCCACTGTTGGACAATTTGCAACTCCAGTTAAAACTGGATTTTAATGTTATTTGAGAAAAGAAACAAAGAAATTGAAAACCAAAACCAAAACCACAATTCGAGATTTTAATAGCTCGCTATATAACAAAATTACCTTTATATTAACCACCACAAGGTGTAATTCAGAAACAAGTAGATATTAGTTGGGTCTGTCGACTGGAACCGGAAGACTCAAAAGTAATAAAACGTGCTGCTGAGGGTCTATATCTTTGGCGACAAAACAGTAAAATGGTTTATCTTTCTTTTCTATACAGCTGCGGATTATATACAGAAATTACGTATTTTGTAGAAATAAAGTGCACTAGAGGCCTGAGGCCCAACAGCATTTTGAAATTAAAGCCTGAAATATTATAACAGACCTGTCAGAAATTAACATTTTATTAGTATTAATAATATTTTCAGGTGTGAGCGCGTACGTCTATGTTGGTATCGGGTTTTTGCTTATGATCATTATATTTGTCATGACGACATTTTTCGTCTATCGGTAATTTGTAAAATTGTTTTCAATATTTTACCAAACGTTTATGATATAAAATTGCAGATGAATTTGACACTCTGTCGTACTTGTATACTTTTATTGCTATGATTCTGTGAAGAGTTTTCGGCCTTCCAGCCAAAATGTCTTGGGCTACCCACCAAGAGGCATTAAAGTACAGATGGTGTCCGCTTCTACCCCGAGGTTGTCTCACGGGTTACTTGACTTGAATACCCAGACAGATAAGACCAAGAATAGCAATCAGCGGTTGCGGGTATTTTTTGCTTTTATCCCATTGTCTTATGGGGTTCTCGTAACAGGAAACCACGCAAGAAACCTCAGACATGTGTAAGCGATATCCCCAAGGAAACCATGGCGGATAACCCCAGACATTGTTGTGCGTGAGGGTAGGCGGAAAAGCGAACACATAATCGTGTCAGTTAAAGTACATGAGTATGGTGAGTATCAAGCTATTCTGCAATTTCGTAATTATTATGCACAATTGATGTAAATAATCAACATATTTTTACCGTAACATATATATAGATAAGAGGTGGGCTTGATAAAATATTAAAATTATAGCCCGAACGAAAAACAGACAAATATAAGTTATTACAGTTGGGTTCACCCTAGGTAATAGCAATCATTCATTGTCCCCCTGCTGCTGCGTAACCTTTGAATAAACTAAACAATGCTGCACCAATCTCTATGATTTTTTCAGTGGTTGAATAAATTAGGTAGAAGCATGGGCTAGGATATAAAAGGTGATGCAAATCATTTTTCCAAAAATGTAGTGGTTATGTAGCTGTTTTCATCGCGAAATTCGGGTAGATAGCTCTTTATGTTTTATTTCCGCCACGTTGGTCAGGTTTATTGCTGTTAATTACCGTCTGCCCGATCTGTTTATTGCTGTTAACTACTTATGGCCTCTTTAAATTATTATGACGTGAATATCTACAGTGCTTCAGACGTCTTTGAGAAACTCGCGGTACAGTACAAAATACTCGAGACATAATACACGACACGTTTGTTAAAACATGGCTGATTGCCCTAGCGCTTTGCACCGTTTTACCAGTCCAGATGGTGAGTGTTTAACTCCCGCCGGCAGCTGAATTTTTACATTTGGAGTCGTTTTGTTACAAGCAAATAAATGGTGCTCCTAGCATATAAAATCATTATGAGACTAACATGGCATTAAGAAACGGTGACTGAAGTCTTTGCTATGTGGTTTATTCTATTAATGTTAATAGATAGATAAACGATGAATTTATATGCCAAATTGAAGCTACATACAGAACTATACTACCATAGATCACATTATAATAGGCTTCAGGTTCAGCATATGACCACAAATTGTAGAAACTCAGCGGTCCGTACGAAGCATCTAGTTTCCTGTGGTTTTCAAACACTGAAGCAAGCAAGTTTTGTATGAAAAGTAATTTGTAATGATCGTCGCGACTAGCGTTATTTAGTCGAATACTACTATCCAAGACTGCTCACAGATGACATCAAACGTCGGCATAAACGCTTAAATATCTCTAAGAACGTGTCAAGCCATTCTATTTACGAAGTTTTTTTGGTTATATTTTTTATACTCAGCATATCCGTACAGCGTTTAATTAGGTTATTTATACTACGTCACGATGCTAGCTGAGGCTAACTTGGCGACAAAACGTATTAAATGTGTTATCCTGTGTTTTTCGCTCTACTAAAACACGATAATGGATTTTCGGCATCATTTGCATTTTTTGTATGTTAATTTTGTAATTTCGTTAAATTTGGCAATTCATGGATCTAGCAACAAATAGTACTGTCGCATGTTAAAATCTTGGTTGAATAAAATATGTGCTGTCATAGAAAACCAATTGCTTGTTCATTACTGTTTACCATTTATATACAATACAGCAGTCTAAAACTATTTAAGGCCACACGTACAAACGGTATAAAGATATTTAGACTATACCTCGTTCCACATGGCTTTACTAAGATCAATTAACGCTAGGCGTTCCTAAAAATTATGTTTATTCCGCGACTGTTCTCAGGAATAGTTGCTCATATATTGTACCTAGAACCTAGAACTATTGATTATAGATTTTATAAAACAACTAACAATTTTACGATAGCTACTAGGTTGAAAGTCTCATTTAAGTCCAAACTTACACTATTATCAGTGATGCGTTGACTTGAAATCGATGTAATTTCGTTGACCATAAATTTTTTTGATATTTCAGGCGCTACCGGTTAGAAGCCGAGCTAGCTGCGATGACGTGGTGCATTCGCTGGGAAGAATTAAGTGGCCGCTATTCGTATGCGCCGATGGAAGGATATATCAATATCCCGATGCTCAATAGCAATAAACGCAAACCGAGCATTAGTCGTAGTAGTATTGGTGGGGTAAGTGCTTTAATTCGGCTAAAACGAATCAGTTATCTACCAAACACCGTAGTATGTCAGGTTTCACTCACTCTACGGTGATAATGTCAAAGTTTGTACCTCTAACGCTAAGGCCGAATTTAACGAAAGCTTTAGACCTAAGCTTAGCATGGCCTCAAATCTAAACATCAAATCTTTGCCCTACGTTACTATGTCAAGTTTTACCCACTGATATAGAGGGACCACTTCATCCGTTGAAACTTGGCAGCGCAATTAGGTTGTGGTGATAAGTGATTTTTGTCTTTTACATTATCGAAAATATTAAAGTTCGTTTGTTTTAATGTTGACAAGGTATAGATAGGCCATGCGCCAACGGCGGAAATCATGATTGATGATTTGTCTTTTGTCGATTGGACAACGGAGCAGGATTTCAGCTTCAATGCTAGTCTAGTTCGATGTTAGACAACAGTAACATATTTAACTAAGACATTGTTTAACGTGTAAATTGTCTATTTTTATCGTCGATAGCAGCTTTCCGTCCTGTGTTTCCGTAGGTCAAATGAGTGATACCAGGCTTTCTAGTTATAAAAATAAATTCATCATCGAATGTTCATTGAGTGCCATAGATTTATCATAGACTATTCATTTTATGAAAACATTCCATGGAACTGGTCAAGAATGATTCGCGCGGGGCTGTGCATTAAAAATGCGACCAATATAAATATAATTTGACGCAGGCAGAAACCCGCTATAATTGTCTATTTCTTTTGTAACTTCTATTCAGCAATTTTAGCTGCATTTTATATTTATATAATATTTTTATTGTTTATTGCTGTTGCTGTTTTAAGTTGATGTGTTACAAAGACAATACTCCTCATGTTTTGGTTATCTGTAGGAACTCTAATGTTTTTAATTCCGAAATCCAGTAATATAGATGTGTTACGCCGAAATTTCTAATATAAAAAGATAACTTATGCCAAACATAAGCAAGGACATAGTATTTTCATTAATAAACAAATACCAGATATTGCTCTTGGTTTCTATCAATTGTGGTCATACCAGGTCAGTTGTAAATACTGAATTTCCAAATAAGTGTAGGTAATAAATATACCAATCCCGCTGTTGCGTGCCCCTACTGGTAACTAAATGATTCATGTGTTCTCGCAGTTTGTGTTACATATTCTAAAAACGCCAATGTGTCCGTTGCATTCATTCATTTATTTCAAAGAGTCTTAGCAATCAAAACAACATAATAATTAATCCATACCAATACCCAATTGAAATATCGGTATGAACTATAAGTAGACTAGACCCGGATGGTTAGCTTGATTAGCTACATGTCTTTATATAACTTTCACACTGCGAAGCAGCGAGGCGGGTCGTGTTATCAGTATTTAAATAGAACAGATCACTATTTGTAGCTAAAACATCACACAGCAGTACACGCCATATAATGACAGATCGCAATGCGTAGAAGTGTTAACATATATCTAAGATCGACATATACGTAACTGATTTTAATATATACCCACTAGTTTAATTCATTTACACCATTATTTTCTAAACTCCTAATTATTTTCTAAGCCCCTAATTATTTTCTAAGCCCCTAATTATTTTCTTCGCTCCTAATTATAACCATAACACCATTATTTTCTAAGCTTATATATGTAAATCAAACATTGCCGGATGAGTTAGGTGAACAACAGCATGGGGCGTAATGAGTTGGTATTGTTTAGGGAAGGTTTTTGTGGCGGATTTGTATATTTTCGTAATTTTGCAAAAAATGTGGGGCATGCGGTTCCTGACTACTGGTTTGGGCGATCACCGAGAAATAGTCTGCGGAAATTTGGTTATTACAAGAGTTTCGATGCTGGAATATAGCTGAGTTTTTGTAACTGAGCGTTATTCAGTGCTCTGCAAGTTCTAGCCGCAACACCAGTGTGCTCGGAAATCCTAGTTGCAAGATGTCGGCGTGAACAGTTGATGTAGTCTGCTTTACAAGCAGAACAGACCAATTTGTATAGGACATACGATTTGAGCAGATCTGGTATTTGGGTTTTCAATGAAAAGAAGTGTCTGATCTTTCTACCTGTTACAAATATGATCCGGCTGTTAGAGTTCAGGTATGCTACTTTAAACAGACTTGTGGTTCTTTTTTAAGCTTATTAGAATATTTGCCGAAAAAGGCATTTTAATAGCAATGTAATTCAACTCACACTCACGACTTTGCGACATATCACTTTCAGGCGATTTGATATGCATCGATATATATATATATGTAATTACATATATAGTTTAGATCTATATCGTATTACTTGTACTTTTCCAACAAACGCTTTCATACATGATTTAACCATTAGCTTAAACCACTGCACCCACGCAATTGTACCGTCTTATACTATTTCGAATCAAATTTCAACACATTTAATCAAGTTCCCATATATAGTGTACGGACAAGACTTCTGAGATCATAGAAATGATTTACAAGGTTTCAACAGAAATAAAGTATTATGCAAAAAATGGACCGATTCTTGTTAAAACGCAATATAAAATTTTTTTCCTTGTGTCGTACCATAACAAAACTTAACTAAAGTTTCTTTATATACGTCCATGGTTAAAAATTAATTTAGCTTATATAATAACGTAGCTATGAGTATCTTTGGATTGTCTTTTAATATTTTAGAGTATGGGATCAGCAGAAACTATACAACTCAACGATAAAAAGCAAATATTTGCCAAAACCACACGATTTAAAGTAAGTTACTCCAAAATTTAGAGTCAAGCAGATGGGATATTTCTCTACAAAACGGGTATTATTGTAACGTCACGAAATTGAAGACAATATTTTTGTTTACATTCTTTCTATAGGCAACGAAAATATATATATATATATATATATATATATATATATATTATACCTCTAAATAGATCTGTTCAACGTTACCGCTTTGACTAAACTTTATTTTCTGAAATTGGTGCCTTGATTTTGCTGTTCGATTCAGCAGACGAACATTCAACATTTGAATCATATTACTGAGACGACTATTCACAATTACGAAACTTAGCTAACGGTACTAAAATTCATCGTAATTGTATCCTCAAAATTTGCCAATTTTGGGCTGAAGCCGTAACATGTTGATTATGGCAATATTTTGTTGTTATCAGCTGTAACTTCATTCATCCAATTCGATTTTCCAGCATATAACAAGATAGAAAAACAAAATATATACTGTTTTATGCTGAATATTGTCTACGCTTCTTATGTTTGATATACAGACAATATGACCTATACCAGACATCTATACTGTGTTTGCATTTTGGCCCTTATGTAGCACCGTGCAGCTACATCGTTTTTTGACACTTGCTGTGTAAAGCTTCGACTTTACGCTACATCAGCGTTAAAAAATTTGTTTTCGAAACAAACTTTTGTGGCAATTTTTCTCACTTTTCTACAGAACCATACACCAGGTTTTCGTTACAAAGACAATGTTTGTCATTACACTACGTGCAGCACCATTTCTTTATATTACAGAAGGCGTGTAACTTAAAATAGTTTTATCGTGTTTCAAAACATTTAAGCTGTTATTGCAGGAATGCTGTAGCGTTCAGCAAAGGTTTGCCGCAATACAATTAAAACAGCAGTTTAATAAATGCTCGCCAAAGCAAGGGTTCTGCGGCTACCCCCTTGGTGCTTCGGACTCCCACAGGCCCTAGTCTATCCCCACCGCACCGCACCGAAGGCTCGCGAAATTTTTTTACAAACATAAGGGGAAATTCGCGAAGATTGGGGTACAATTGGCAAAAATAACTGTGCGAACGACAGGAAGGGGCGTCAACATTTTACCACAACGCCGTCCCCTAAAGACCACACCCTTCGCCGACCCCGGCTACTTACCCTGATACCTCGCAGCATCAACATATATGACTGTCACGTTACATTACGTAACTAACTCTGTGCCGTAGGCATCTTCTCTCCATCTTGATGTAAACCAGGTATAATGATCGATTCTACACCTGATATATGCAGTTACTAAGACATAGATATATAACTTATAGTGACATCATGTACAAATTATACGTTACATAATCTGTCATTTTAATTACAACAATTATAATTGAGTATAATTATTATCAATACATCTGTTTTACTAAATGTTGCAGGGCCAAATGGTGGCGATTAAAAAGCTCAATATTATCCGTCCAAAAATTGAACTTACTCGACAACGATTGGTGGAACTTAAAAAAGTTTGTGTTGCTTTTCACTTTTCCTTTTCCTTTTTATCTAAGACATGTTATAAAGTCTGAATTTACAATATTTCATATTTCTATTATTATTATAATATGTATTGCCAAAAAGTAACAAATGTAGGAATAACAACATGCTTAGAGTAGTAAATAAATAAATCAATCAAGTATAGCTTGTTAATCTTTAATAATCTAATTATTAATGAATAGGAAGATGAATAAATCTACAAATAAATAGGCTAATAAAAGTAAATGAATTATGATTTGATAAAAAATATCGGACATAGTAAATTGTGTCTAATTTTTTTCATTTGTTTATTTTGACACTATCCGAATATATATTTTAACGTATTTTCAGGCACAAGTTTAGTAGGGGCTCGGCAGAGAAATAATTATTTACCACGAAATATGTGGGACATATAATCCGTAGTTATTTCTTAGAAATATCAGTGTAATACTTCATGTAATTTTTTGCAGCCTACTAAATAGTTTCAACAGCAAGCTTGCGAAGTTACGCATTTTGTGAAACAAAATATAGAATTATATTTATTTGAAAATAATAATGATGTTTTAATACACGTAAAGATAGGTATTGCATCCAATTTGTAGCCGGATATGGAATGAGCGGAGGCAATAATTTTTACAATTTTGTGTGACTATTAAGTACAGTATCAACTTTGTCAGTTTTCCCGACAGCTGAACCCACCGGTTTTTTGTAGTATTTGCTGTAATTTCCATCATCTACGTAACTTTGACGCGCAGAAGGCCATTAACACAACGGGCCCTCGCAAATTCATATTTGTGCTCCGAGATTTCAAAATATTCTAGCGCCATTGAATCGAAACAGTACATATAAGTTTTTAACCAAATGTTTTCCAAACATGTATCAGTACTCTGTTAACAGTCATAGTCCTATAATAATAAAGTATACTCATTGAATATCTAATTTATGTTTCGGGTTTTTATTCTAAATTGTAAATACCTAGTTCATAATTCTTCATATTTGGGGACGAAATTTTCAGATGAAAGATACAGTCCATGACCATATAACGCGGTTTGTTGGTGCATGTATCGACTTCCCGAACTATTGCCTTGTCACGGAATATTGTCAAAAAGGCAGTCTCCAGGTTAGTTTAAAGACAAGGTCGGTGTAGTACAAAAGATTTAGAGATTAGGGCACACTATGTTGTTGGGGTGCTTTAGTTAATATACAGTTTATATATATGCTAAAGCATAGAATTTATTTGTAAATTCCGAAGCTAGGCGGAACATATCGTGTGTTGGGGCGTCTGCCTGAATTCCTACGGCACCAAATATGGGAAGGCCAAACGAAACGTCTCTGTTGTAACCAGTTGTTGCATTTCGGCTACACCCGATCTGAAGTCTATTTATTAGGGATGTCACTCTGGGGGAACCATGGTGCATTTAGATTGAAGAACCACTACAATACCCAGTTCAACCCCGTGGAACCGTTGGTCATGAAAATGAATCGAAATTGTTATAATCTCAATAGTACAGGGTCCCAGGAAGAAGGCGTGCAGGTACGGACACCTCCAGACGTGGTTGCTGTGAATTGTGGACATACGCAAAACCTGTATTTTCCAAAAATGCATGTCACCAAACATTTCAGTGTCACCTTTTGGGACCTGCAAGCACTCAAGCTGAGTTTTATGTTGAATCTTTATATGACCGATTCACCGACGCCTCGAAGCATCCAAGCTATTTCTATCAGGTAACAATAAGTGCGCCATTCTTTAATCTATGAACTAGTCTAATCTATGAACCAAACAGTGCCAAATACATCAAACTTCAAAACCTAAAACTGGTATCTTGGAAGCGGGGGCGAAACGGAGCGAGCGTAGTTACATTATTAAGTCATCATTATGTTTAATCACTGTAACAGGCTGTTTGAAGTAGATACCACCCTAAAAACCTCTTGAAAACTGAACCCACTGAAAATCCTAAAATCTTGTCAACTCTGAACCCAAGGAAAACAACGGACAACGCATCAAGTATTAGTGCTGGTCTTTAGATAACCAAACCATTAGCCTACGGCAAAACTTGTGTAGGTAATTCATGATGACCTGTACGTAATACGTAACCAAACAGCTGAGGACAGGCTATATTCTGGAAATCGGTTCAGTGACCCTAAACCCATTGAAAACCCATGAAAAGGCATGAAATATGTAAGCTAGACTCTGGATAACCAAATCATTGCATTCAGCATACCGACAACAGTCTATATAGACTATTTTTTATGCCATGTAACAAACAACTAAAGATCGACTATATTCTGGAAATCGGGTTCATTGACCCTAAACCCAACGAAAACATCTGAAAGGGCATAAGATACTAGAGCTAGACTCTAGATAACCAATCCATCCTATTCAGCCTACCGTAAATCCTATATAGGCACTTCCTGATAACCTAACCTGTAGACAATACGTAGCCAGACAATTGAAGACAGGCTATATTCTGGAAATCCATTTCATTGACCCTAAATGCATTGAAAACCCATAAAAAGGCATGAAATATATATACACGCTAGACTCTACATAACCAAATCATTATATTCAGCATTCAGAAATAGCTATATTTAGATCATTTTTGAAGCCCTGAATGCAATACATAATCAGACAGATGAACATGCACTACATTTTGGAAATCGGCTTCGCCGACTGCAAAACCCTTGAATCCACATGAAATGGTATACTATAGCCAAGTTGGACTCTAGATAGCAAAATCATCGTATCTTTCATGCTTTATAACCTAATAGGCACTCATTTTAAAGCAAAAACAATCAATAACACGGCGATATTCGAAAAATCACCATTTCTGGCAAAGGGTCGACAACCCATATTCGGGCCCATGGCAGCCCAGGGCGTGGTGCCACAAAAAATCGCGGTCAGCAATGTTATGGATCTTGTTGAGTTGATTCTGCAAGTGGTCGTCATTTTTCGGTGCGAAGCCTGTTGTAGCTAGATTGCTGCGAAATACTGGTATTCGTATGGACTGATTTTGCAAAGAACACTTAAAAATCTGTTTTTTGCTATTCTGACCTGGGATTGGAGCTGTTCACGTTAAAGTAAAGGCACATCGTCATCAGTTTTACTATCGAACAAATAAAATTATCAAATCCCTCCATCCGAAAATGAGTTACGGATGATATGAATTTTTCGCCGATTTCCCCCCTAGCGCCCTTTGTGGAAACTCCGCTCGCCTCGCTCACTCTGTTTAATGAGTTATTAGGTTTTTAAAATAGCTGTATGATCTCGTGTTAAATTCGACAAAATTAAAACCAGTAAATGAGCGGATCGGACGGGATCGGCCGCAGTGTGAAAACTTACACATTGAAGCAAACACTGCTGAGGAAAATCACTGAGCTTGGACCGTCTAACTACGATTGAACACTTATTCGAGAGCTCTGTTATTTATAGGAATTTGTTAATCTCTACTTTTTCGATACAGATAGTTAATGCTTTTCCATAGGATTACGTTCGTTTTTTATAACCCAACACTTTGATATTATAATGCATAGTGCCTTGTTAATTTATCCAACTGGGATCACAAAGTAACGGACAGTTTCGGGGATGTACACAGTTGCACATGTTTTGATTTGAACACGTAACAAAGTTGTACTACAATTTGTGTGAACTTAAGTTAAAACTTTATTACCGTCGTGTTGCGTGAACAATCGTGGTTGAGCTCAGTAAATTAGTAGTTGAAGCAGGCTTCAGCTGACATATAGCTCGTTTAGTAATGGTAATCGTAGAAATAGAGATCGCTTAAGGTAAAGCCCAGTTATTAACATCAGTATTTGCTGTGGTAAAGCACATGAAACACCTGAGCTATTGTGGTCTTTGCTAGTAGCATAAAATGTGGTTCGTGTAATTTTGGTCGAACAATACTGATAATAGAACCCGAAAATAATGTCTTGAAATACATTGGACTTATGTGCTTATAAATTGTCAGACTAACAAGAAATAAATTTTATCGGTATTATTGGAAAATAATTTTTTTGCGATCATTTGTTAATAATTGTTTTGTATTATTGTTATAGGATATACTGGAAAATGACGAAATTAAACTCGATCGAATGATGACATTTTCGCTAATGCACGACATCGTCAAGGTAAATAGCTTCATATATTATCCGGTGCGTCCAGTCATAAACCCCGCTATAATTAGTTAGTAATATAAACCATCTATGGCCACCAAAGTTACGACAAAAACGTTATTGATTCATATAGGTTTTGTGTAATATGGTTTGCTAAGCAAAGACCACTTGTTGTTTTCTCATGTTCTTGTCATCTGCTTTTTATAATTTGTCTGCTTCATTGGATTAGTGTTTACAGCAGTCTTTCTTGGATAACTCATTTGTTTTAAGTACATACCTAACCTATAATATTCAGGCTAGGTAGGTCGCAGATTTTGAGTTACATAAATAATAACTTAAATTTGTCAGATAAATCGCCACATGTTTCTGGTACATATATGTTATCACCGTTGGGTTTATAGCCAGTCCCTAATTACATCCATTAATTATTGGTGGTAATTTAGGTTCTGTTTGGAATTTATAGCTCCTTAGTTTGTTGGACATCCACTAGTTTTTCCATATACACTGGGCGCTTTAATGTTTATTTACTGCATGTGTATCTGAATAAAGCACTAAAATTTGTTTTCTGCAACCATATTGCTGAATAAAATTACTTCACATCAAGATTGTTCATGCTATTACATATCTAGGAAATTAATGAAGCATTATATTGGAAACAGTCATAAATCACCGCCATTTCCATTTTTACTTTTAATGCGTCTAACGATAGACACATACCAATATAGATTTGTCCCTTATGTCATTCTTTTAACGTGTAGGGATTAAACAATGCCTATTTTTAAGCCAAAAATATGCACGAACATTGATGTCACCGTCCATTTAATGATGAGAAAATGATTTGGATCAACATTTCTCAGTGCAAGGGATCGTTTTGACCACACCTACGAGGTCATCATTTAAAGAATAGCCCCGCTCACTACATAATCAGGGGCAAGAACTATCAATTTAGGTTCGCAACGTCACTGGTATTGCCTATATCTCGTTCAAAACATGGTTTTTTGAGATTTTGTACAAATTTTGGGAACACGTGTAGGCTGCTTGATCATAGCATTAATATTATTTGTATCAGCATATTACTTATCGAATTCAACATATTAAAGTTTTCAAAAAGTCATCTTTGAACCGAAATTTTTGTATATTTCATTTGGTAGGTAATTTATAGTTATTAACGTAGCTGAAGTGTTCACTGTGATGCATAACATATATGGCGGACGTGATAGTTTTCTTTCACTTCATACATGTGCAGAATTTTGTTAAATTTTTCTCAGGTCAAAATCACAGTAATGTTTCATCGATTTGGATCAAGGTTCAGCAAAGAATGCTTCATGTGTATTAAACTTATGTTGGCCAACCGTTTCTCTTAAAAAGATTATTGGTTATGGTTTGATGTGGTTAGTTTGTAAACTCAACAATCCCTGCGAATCATCTAGTTATTTTATTTTACCAAGTGGATAAGATTAGAAAGTTTATTCATTAAATACAGCTCTTTTATTTGATGCTGCATATCTTAAACTTCACTACTAAAATTTTAAAATTTGCACCAATGAATTAATTGATCGAACTACACTTTATTGATATTTTTGTGTTTTTATTTTAGGGCATGGATTACATTCACGCGAGCGATTTTCGGAGTCATGGTAATTTGAAGTCTTCCAATTGCGTTGTCGACAGCCGTTTTGTGCTCAAAGTAACTGATTTCGGTTTGCACAGTATCCGTAGCTTAGAAGAACCCTTAGACGAAGAAGAAGGCAGCTATCAGTTTTGGCGAAGTAAGCACTGACGTCTTTAAAATGGGATTTCTTTACCTTAGTGGCTATTATTACGGCCCACAAAACCCTTTTGAGTACACAATGCGTGAATTATGTTAACGTTAGTGTCCGTTCATACGTGCAAACTTTATGCTGAAATTTTGATCAAAACAGGTCATATATTTCAGGTCTTGCCGATTGTTGGTTGCAGGAATATCCTTGAAAAGTTTGAATAGTGTTCACACGTTCAAACTTACCAAAAATGCCAAAAAGACCATTTCAAATTTTGATCAAAATTTGAGCAAAAACTTGAGCATGTGAACCTGCCTTTAGATTATCAGGCGACGTGCGTTTTACTAAAATAAAGTTCAGCTAAACGTTGCACCGTTGGGTACACAAGTAAGACCATCAACCGGCAGTGTGTTTTTGTGCGGGTATCGCGAGATGATCTAAAATCGCAGCTTTACAGATGGAAGTAATTGTTTCAATCAGCTTTTGATTCAAATTAGACATGACTGACAATGTTATCAATCGAATTTCAATTCGAATCGACGTCCTGTTCTAATATTTTGGAGCACTTGTAACGGTTCAATATTGGTTCGCCTAAACTCTGTTGCTGCACGGGCATCTTCGAGTGAACCAGTCTTAAAGTTTTACAAATTGGATTGATTAAATATTTCCGCCAGACCTTGATATAGATCGAAATTTACATGGAGAATATTATCAACTGTTTTAGATATTACTATTGGGAATTTCTTTTCATGTCTAGCAAAGTGAATATGGATTGTTTTGTACACATTTTGACCACAGGTGATGCATACATGAAGAAAATTATTCTCAACTTGAGGCACTGCTATGCTGATTTTCAGTTTTTTAGTTTAATTTTTGAACGCATTTCGACAGGATTATTAACGAAACTGAGTTATGAATGCCTATTTACTTTTGTTGAACTGGACCTTTATTCATTGTGACACCATCGAATTCTGTCACGCATTATTTTATAAAAATGTCAAATTGGTTCTAGTGCTACTTAATATATTGAGTTCGGATAAATCTCACAGTTTTGTTGGAAAAAACGGTCAACAACCCAAATATCTAAAAAATTCAACTAATCCTTGCGCACAAAATTTCACTTGTGATAATTTTTACTATGTCAAATACTAATGTTCCCATAAATTCTGAAAACATTAACATTTACAAATGTGCCGAAATACTAAATTATCTATACTTATGAGCTATGTTTACCGGAATATAAAAACTTAACAAACTCAAGCCATATTTGAGTAGCTTTAGTAAATTCGCTCCCGCATGTTGTTACTGAAATTTTTTACTTTTATTGTGTTCGGAAATGAGCCTCTGGGCCTGTCAGCTGTCCTGATGTCTAGAATGTATTGTGTGTATATAAAGCTAAGTGGTCACAGGCTTATGGTGCTAATAACGGCAAGTCTGAAACATCGCACAACTTTGATGTTTTCCAGCTAGAGTTTCTGTGCAGCATAGATTGTGTAGAGAGAAATCGGAATTTCTATATCTACTTACCCGTGTGGTTTCTATCTATGTGTTGACCTATATTTATGGGAATCTGCGGCTATGAAATGAATATCGTTGGTACAGCTATATGACAGTAATGTCATCAAGCAATTATTACACCAAGTTTTCATACCACACTTGCGTTTTAAACGAATACCTCAGTTGAGATGATAAATTTGGAATGAGAAACTTTTTAGGAATTCTGTTTCATGACCAAAAACCCTGTAATTGGCGATATTTTTTAGTCGAAATCAAAGCCAACCCGGTTCAAGAAAATTATTACTTAGCTTAGCTTGTATTATGATTTTTAGGTATTAATATCACATCCCTAGCGAAACGTTGCAATTTGGCCTTTATTCAAGTCGCACAAGGCTTTTATTGGCATTCTATATATATGTTCTTTAATACTGACTGACCTCTTGAGCCTACATTGATTTAAGTACTTAGCTAGTTACTCAATGGTAATGGCCACCAATTCGTATATGGTTACTTATCTAGTTGAATGCTGTTATACTTGACAGGACAACTATGGACAGCTCCCGAGTTGCTAAGACGCGACAAACCGTCTTTGGGCGGTACGTGCAAAGGCGACGTGTACAGCTTCGCAATTATCTTACACGAAATGAGTTTTCGTGAAGGCGTGTTTTTTATTGATAACGAAGATATTACACCAGCTGGTTAGTTAGTTATATATATTGCTGCTTATAATCAGTATCTATAAGAACCTCATGTGGTCTACCTCTATCGCGGCTGTTTCCAGTATACAGTGTATATTAGCTGTGCGAGCTATTTAGAACATTGCAATATTAAGTAGTAATAATGGTTATATAATTGCCGTTCTAATTTGTGTAATAATTTTCTTGTTTATTCAGTATTCCTAGCAAATCTTTGTCGTATCAGTAGATGTAATTTTGCTATATTTCATCATGTTTTCACATCAAAGGTACATGTCCTTGTCGCTATTGTTGCAACGTGCCAATATTTTCCCGGTTGCCACCGTACGCGGCAAAGGCAGAATTTTGCAGCTAAGTTAATGTTGCCAGTTGCTCCAAATACAAAAGCATGCAACAAGGTTGCGAGTTAGGATCGGCTCTATCTCACAATTGACCTAAATATTCAAATACTTCTTAATTTACGCCCATTCGCGTGATCTTTCGTGTGAAACATAGAATTTACTTGCGCTATTTGATTCTATTGTTTGAAAATGCGTATTTTGCGATTTATTTCCGTTCGCGTTTTGCTTTCATCAGAAAACTGGGAATAAGAAAGCAATACAGTTTAAGTCGAATGGTTTACTCTGATAATGGTTACTCAAGTCTCTAATTTGTATATTTATACAGTAGGTTACTTCTTTTAGTAGTTTGTATTAATGTAACTCGGAGTTACGCTGAGTTGATAGCTTTTCACTCACTTTCCCGACAATATCACGTCGTTTTATATGAATATGTTGGCTTCAATTTTTAATTAAATTCGACAAATTTTTAACCCAAACGTTTTTGTGGTGTCTTATATATATACTTTAAATAAGAAAAATATTATGCTTTAGCAAAACGCAGAATATCTAACTTCTTTCAACTGACGATAGATGGATGCAGTTTTATATGTTTCGTATCTTTACAGATATAGTTGAGCGGGTAAAGCTTCGTCAAGAACCTCCGTTTCGACCGTCAATCGATGAACAAAACTGCGAAGACAGCATGATTTCACTTATGACACGGTGTTGGACTGAAAATCCCAATGACCGTCCAGACTTTGCCACAATACGCAGACAGGTTTGTGTACTGTTCTACTAATACCGTATGCACAACGTGTACGTTTGATTACTGAAAAAACACTTATAATCCGTTGTGTAAAACTGAAACAGAAATGTGTGTCGATTCAAAATTGTCATTATAAAATATTTTCAATTTCAGATCATTTGCAATTTTGAAATGTATTTTTAATTTAAAGCGGTATAATATTACAAACGATTTTAAAATGGAACCAAATTTAGAAACAGAAGTAATTGATGATGTTCCAGCTATGAACATTTATGTGGATGAACCGCGCTAGTGCACACTGTTGTGTTTATTTCATTACGCAAGGCCGAGAAGATATGCGAAACCCTTGTTCAGAGTGCGATCTGTAATCATACATGCTCATAGGGAGAGGACGATTATTTCCCTTGAGGTGCCGCACTTTTCCGCCCTCTCCCAAAGCTGTTGGCGAGTTTATGCACAGTTCTACAAGTTGTTACATTCAGAGAACATGTGCGAGACGCCATCAACTCCTGAGGTCAATCACTCCATTGATGTGGTATGATGAGGCCGGGCGTATCTAACAATATTTATTTTGACCGGGCTTGTCAATTGTATCGTTCGAGGTTAAAAAAATTAAATAATTTAAGCTAAATTTATTTCATATATTGCAGGTTCGTGATCTAAATCGTCAATACGAAAGCTCAAACATAGTCGACAATTTGCTCAAACGAATGGAACAATATGCTGAAAATCTCGAAGCCTTGGTCGAAGAACGAACCCGTGACTATCTGGAAGAAAAACATAAAGCCGAAAATTTGCTCTATAATATGCTTCCCAAGTACGTAATGAGAATTCTAAATATTATTAGACATGAAAATATTTTCGCCATATATATATAGCATATAGCAGCAGATATATATAGCATATATATGTAGCAGCGGATATACCCTTACGGTGAAATCGCTTGGAAAGGAACAAATATTCACTTTTAATCATGTATTCTGATAAATTCGCAGGCGAATTATAAATCTCCAATTACTGTTCACTGTTCACGATAATAAAATCTTTGGTAAAAAACTAAATATAACGCATTTCTACACGGAAATTATGGTTCGCAAACATGTTGAAACTGCAAGTGCACACCTAAACATAGCAATAAACTCCTAGCATTAAAATATTTAGTAATTTTCATTTGACTGGTAGGCTATAGCACGCAAAATTGCAAAATACGCCGTTTTGTATTAAACCAACAGTTCTATCGAGAACAATAATAGTGTATTATAGTATTTTTAGGAAGCATATTGTCCGCTAAATGCGCCTTTAATTGCATTAGGCCCATTTTTGCGCTAAGGGCATAACGCAGACGGTCCAAACAAATTTTTATTCTCTTTCTAAGTAATGTTTGTGGCAGTACAGATGATGAATTTTCATTACATAGTTGTGCTTCCGTATATTCAACTTAGCTTTATTATACACGGTTTTTTCACCTATCATGAACTTCAAAATTGTCGAACTTAATGTAATTGGTAATTTATTTTGCACGAACTTGTATTTAAATCCTACAGGTTTAATTTTGCAACTATGCAGTCGCTCGCAAATTGTTTCTCTACAAGTTTAACTATTCGTGAGCATGCTAATTTGTGTCATATTGTAGAAATATACACTCGTTTTATGCAATAATACTCACAACTCTCATTTCATTCCTATTTCTAATATAGGCCATTTTTAAATTGTAGACCCGTAGCAACACGGTTAATAATGGGAGAATCCGTGATTCCTGAAGCATTTGAAAGTGTAACGATATATTTTTCCGATATTGTCGGATTCACTGCTCTCTCTTCTCAGTGCAGCCCAATGGAAGTAAGTTTAGCTTGATTGTTGCTCGATTCTTCTTAGCGTTGCTCGGATCGGCTCTACCTGTCCATGTAAACTGATTTTTTTAGATAACTCGATGTAGCCACACACGCCCTCGTTTTTAAAAATGGACAAATCTGAAGATAATTTAATGATAGTGATATTTTTCATAAATAATATTCCTAAAGTAAAATTGTGGAAAACATGTAGTGTAAGGTATAGACAAATTATTCAATTTTATTGAAGCCTTGCTTCTTCGGCTAAAGTTAAATACACACAAACAAGGGCTCGCATATATTGCACATTGCACGTGGTTCAAGCTTAATTTATGAGGAACGCGATGCTTTATGATAACGTTTATCCACGGCCAATGGAGCTAATTTTATAAAGGCATTGCTGGCGATACAGATGTGCAAAACAGATAGATGTTAATTCAACGCTGGTGCTACTATAATATACAATCAATTTTCCTACTACGTTATACGTATTAAGGTATCCATAATGGATCGGCTGATCAAGCTACATTAAACCCCCGCAAGATTGTCTCTTGGCTTCGAAGCCGTGTAGAAATTTGCGACAAAATTGGCAAGTACCATTTACGCAGATACTAGGTAAAAGTCCAAAATGCGAGGAAATTATGAGTTGTAAAAGTTAAAAAATAACTTCCCTCGTTCCGCCGCGCTCCGCTGGGAGCATCTACCTCCTGACCCGACGGACTTTAGATATCTTATGCTATAGGCTGTAGACATAGCGGTTACAATATCATTGTTTTCTAGGTTGTAACGCTTCTCAATGATCTCTATACGCTATTCGATTCCATTATTGGTCACTACGATGTATATAAGGTACTTGTATATTTGTAATTTGATATAGATCATGAGTTTATGATGGCTTCTCAAGAAATCATCATGAATTCTTGGTATAATCGAGTATATAACAATCATAATTATATACGTTTCAGCAATAAATAGTATTCATTACAACACGATTACTCTCGTAATAGCTTTCGTAAAGAAAAATTGTATATATAAAATTACAGCGAAATTTTCATTGAAATCCGTTAATCTTTTAAATGGAATAATACATCCAGCAGACCGTGCCTGTTTAGTAAATGCCAAGAGAAAGAAATTTCTGTTAAACGTAAAATTACATTCTAAATGTTAACCATGTCTTCGGATTTACAGCTAATTATTGCTCTGTAGATTAACGACCGCAGGTTGAAAAGTGGAAGGTCCGAGCCAACTGTAAAATCACCACGAACTAAAAAGTGACGGGGTCAGCACGAGATGTACAGTATAAGTATGCAGTACAATCATGACAGCTATTGATTAACGAAAGTGGGGTGGGACTTTTAAACAGACCACAGCTAGTTTAAATGGGGTGGAGGATGACACCCTGTGTTTCAACGCTGGTTAAGCCTCTCCAGTTAGCTACATTATTTCCAAAACATTTGTCTTTATTAAACATTGTTATGTCCAAACGAATTCAACGACTTAGGGAATAATATAAAAATTGCGGTTTGCTCTTTTACAGGTGGAAACAATTGGCGATGCGTATATGCTGGTATCGGGTCTTCCAGTACGAAACGGAAATATGCACGCGGTGGAAATCTCACGTTGCTCGCTGCATTTGCTCAAAGCGGTTCGCTCGTTTGTCATTCGGCCGAGACCCGAGGAGCAACTCAAACTACGAATCGGTGTACATTCCGGTAAGTAGTTCAAGTTACATATGTTACATTTTTTGAAATATTTGAAATAAAATCTAAATATTTTAATAACAATTTTTAAACTTTTATCATTCATGTTTATACGGGAGAGGGATCACCCGCTAAGTCTCTAACGCCCCAACCCTCTGGGTGTCGCCGATACACCATGGAGAATAGCCTGATCCCATCTAAAGCTCCGCGCCACCCTCCTCTGCGCCGAAAATTTTGCCAAAAATAGACTCAAGTTGGGAGGATATGGAAAAAGTGGGGGAAATCGGCAAAAATCAAGAAAAATATTGAGTCCCAAACAATTTAGAAAATTTAGTGCCTCCTGGCGAACTCCTTTTCCATCAACAGGCTGACACCACTTGGGACGCCGAAGGTCTTCTCCCTCTCCCGCCCCCGAAACACTTGCTATCCCCCAATGGGACTTTGGGTCTCGTTCATGCATGGCTTTTATGCATATGTTCTATATTTTCGTTAAATGACAGTTCTCAGCACTTCACAGTATCGTAAGTTATTCTACATTACAGAGGGCAATTTAACACCACATTAATAACATATGTCATCCGTATAACACTCCCCAGCCCAGGTAAAATATTAGCTTGAAACACTGCTGAGTCCGTTGGGTTAAGTGGATAAACTTACCGGTGAGTGCACTGCCATAACTATTTATTCCTTGACCAGCTACACATATACCAAAAACGAATACGAAGAGTTTCGGTCGTAGACATACACCCGCTGTGAAGTTGTAGATAGGTAGATACCTTAGTTTTGCAAACGCTGCCTACATTCATAATTTATTTATATGAAATTTAAGGAAAGTTTCTGTGAATTTTGCACCATCAGATATTCCTTTAAAAGTCAGACAACTATTCCTAGAAATTTCAGAAATTTGAAAGGCAATTCTTAATAAAATTACTCTAAATAAGAAATTATCTTCGAAATGTCAAGGAATAGCTCTTTAAATTTTAAAATATCTGATGGTGCAAAAATAAAAGACATTTCTTAAATTTCATGGAAAATATTTTGAGTGACAAGTACAATATTCTACATAATGATGTCTAGGTGTAAAATGCGTAAACCCTTCCACTGTGTGGGACTTGACAGCTACAAATCGAGTATTGTTAACCTAAAATAATATATCTACTAGTAAACTTAATAAATTACAAAAAGTGGGCGGAGCTGCTTTTATAATTTTCATAAAATTAGTCAATTGTTTAATTAACTAGTTAGCATATACGGTCAGGTTTCAGAGCTTCTGAAATTTTATATTTATGACCAGCGACATCGAAAACCATCGTGTGAATTTTTTCATTTCTCAGCACTTTGAAAATTTTTAAAAAATTACCTAATCAATTAGCAATTAGCTAATTAACCAAGTAATTAGCATGTTTTGAAAATCCTCGAATAGTAATAAGCACAAGGTTCATAATCGGCACGGCGACTTATAGTATATGCACCAAAATAATAGCTTTACACTAAATTATTCATTGAAGAATATGCAAATTTTTGTTCGAAAACGCTAGATATAAGCTAACACGGTTAACTAATTAGTTAATTACTAATTAACTGAAACAAATTTTGACAAAACTATATCTTGCACCTGAAGGTATTAGGCCTTTCAAAAAAAATTTAAAATCGGACCAGTAGGTATTGAAGAGTTCGACGAACTGACGGATGTACAGACGGTGCCGATTTTCCTTCCTCTGACGAAAATAAAAAAGCTTCGCTCCGCTTAATTAGCCTTTTACCTTAAGCTGACCCAAGATACTTGTTATTTCAACATTACAGCTTATAAAAACGACTTATTCTACACACAAAATTGTTTTAATTATATTATTCAATTAGTATTTGACCAGTTTAAATACGCGTGCAAGTAGTTATAATTTCGTTCATAGCAAATTTTCTTCAGGTGCTGTATGTGCGGGTGTTGTTGGTCTTAAAATGCCACGTTATTGTCTATTTGGTGATACTGTCAATACTGCCTCAAGAATGGAAAGCAATGGACTGCGTAAGAATTTTCAATCCGATATTAGCACATAGAATGAACATTGGCTACCCAACCAGCGGCGCAGCACGGTATTTAGATGTGGTAGGCACACTCAAAAGTGAAAAGGCCGCAAAGGAAAATTAGGGGGCCATTTTTAGGGCTGCTCTGTTTTGGGCCAAAAGTGTGGAGCGGCTCCGATAATAGGCAAAAGGGACGGAGCGTGCCGTTCAATGCGTGCGTGGCCTAGGGGCGGTTATCCTTGCTTTAGCTCAATGTTAGCGATTATTTCAGCTATAGGGCGTAGCGAAGAAGGGCCTAGAGTGCTTCAGTAAAACGCTCCTTATGCGGGT
>JASANE010027347.1:0-78049 GCA_030248225.1 Trileptium ribeirensis
AAAATTAAGGGAAAATCAACCGGCTGGACCATGGTCCCGCAAGTCGTTTAAAAGGATACCACGCTGCGTTGGAACCCAACTCAATCCGTCGGCTTTAATTAAGTACTGTTCCATCGTTCCGTTTCTTTTGCCCCCCCAGTCTTCGTCGTTCGGTCAGTCGTACGTTTAGGTAGAAACTGTCGTCAAATACTATAGGATGGAAGCATTTATAGGCGCCAATGCAAGTGTATCTTGAGGATAGACGATCAGACGTCCCTCGTCCGATGTTGTAGGCAATGTTGTTTCAAGCAGTGTTCCGACCATGCTGTAGAGCTCGCGTAGTCAGCCCCGAATATCGTTTTTTTCTCAGCCCCGCTTAGGTAGTCGCCGTCCAGGGCGACTCCCGTTAAGGAGCGATTTCTGAAGCGCTCTAGGGCCCCTGCTTAGTGCGCTGCATAGCTGAGTAGTTCGCTAACATTGAGTTGAAGCAGGGATAACCGCCCCTAGTTCGCAACTTGGCGAATGCACGCTCCTCCCCTGTCCTCCTTTTAACACCCCACGCCGTCATTCGGTGTTGAACTGCAGCGACCACTGCAAGATACTACTAGGGTTTATTTGGAACACTCGTCCCTTCGTTAAACATTGATCTTTGTCAATAAACGTTGTATTTTAACACACCGAGTACCGCCTTGTTTTCACCGAGACGATAGAAGCTTTCTTTTCTGGTTTGTCCGCTCGGACGAGCAGGTGCTACCCGTCATGGCTTGTGGGCGAGAATGTCACAAGCACTGGCGGGCAGAGCCTTCTGTCACTGCTGTTTACGCTCTCAGGAAATTACGAGCAAAATTTTATTAAGGAATGACCGATACTCAAAATTTGTTAGGAACATACTCGATTTAAATGAGTTAAAATCTTCGCTGGTCAAAGTACCAGTACACTTGCTTAGAAGTTACTGATAAGTGCAGGCCACGCCATTGATAATCCGACACTAAACACTCAGGGCCCGTCGGAACCCTGTGGGGGCCACATAGGTCAATGCTCTAACACGGGGCATACCGTGATTTTTAACCAGGCAATTCATCTTGAGCTTCAAATTTCTAGGGACACTTTCACGTTGTATTTCAAAACTCGCTACGCTAAAATGGACCTTAACAACTTCCGATGAGTCTAAGATAGGGAATAGCGGCTAAGCTCCATGACCTGCGAGCAGGTGTCGGTGCTAGCCTCCCTGGGGGACCTCAGAAATCATACCCGATACTAGACACGTGCGCAACCCTTCGGGCGGGGTCCGAACACACCCCGTGAAGCGCGCCTGCGGCCTGCTAAGCTGCGTAGCTTCTTGGGTCTGACCAAGAATCGGTTCAAAATTTAGTATTTACGGTCCACCCTTGAGGTTACGATAGCCGGGGTCGTATGGGCATGGTGTTAGGAAGTTGCGCCATGCAGCTGCGTCACCGGTTATTACATATCAACGGACAATAAAAGCCAGATAATTATATTCAGCGCTAGTTTTAATATACGATATTAAAAAAAAATTTCACAAAATCATTTTAAAATTTAGATGTCCGGTAGAGATAGTTGGAGCGTGCAGGCTACTGGGACGGCCAGCCGTGCTAGAGGGCTATTCATATGAACAGAATTTACCAGTCACGAGCGTGCCTGCCTATCGCTTATACCACTAATAACAAAAAAATTATAACGATGTTTAGCAAGCGCATTTTCGAGCTGGGTGGCAGCATGAATGAACAAGATGGGATATCTCGCGAAAGCAGAAGTCCGATAACCAATCAGAAGAAGGAGGCAATTTGGAGAATTTTGAAGAAATTTATAACGTTGTATGCATGGAGTATGGGGATAGAATAAATTAGGACAGAAGGAAAGGTAATTTCTACGAAGGAGGGTGATGGTGAAGAAAGGATTTGAGCGGAAATGCGTTTTGGGAAAAAAGTTCAGGAATTCTTGGAACCTTTGCAAAGTGGTAAAGTATGAACGTGGGGAGGTAAGGAGGAGTGTGGAGTAAGGGAAATTGGGGTTCTAAAAGCAATTAGGTTATGAATGGAAAATTAATTTGAGTATGAATAGTCTAAGTAGTAGTTATATTATTAAAAGGGGAATGGAGAATTTTAAAGATTTGGTGGGAAAGGGAAAGTAAGAAACCGGATTAGATATGTGAATGGTGGAGGAGGGTTAGAGTAAGTAAATATTTGAGAACAAGGGAAGAATTTTTAGGAATGTACTTATTGGGGAAATTCAAGAGAAAGAAATTTATAGGAAAGAAAATATTGTGGGAATTTGTGGAAAATAACTAGGAAGGAAGTGGGCGAATGGGTTATTTTATCGAAAGTGAAATGAAAGCGGTAGTTGAAAATGGGGAATTTGGGATAAAGTGAAGGAGAATAAAAGAATTGAGAAGGTTTTTGAAAAAAGGAGTAAGTATAATGGGGTGTTTTATGGTGAACGTGAGAGAAGAAAATTTGGGAAGAATTAATTGGACGAAGCACGGTCGGGGACAGATGGTTAAAAATAATGCATTTGGGAAAGGGGAGAGATATATTTTATAAGGAAATTGAAAGGGGAGAGGATGTTGCTGCGCGTATACTTTAACTGAATGAATTTGAGAAAATTAGGAAAAAAAGAGAATAGAGGAGAACAGTGGGGAAAGGAGTAGGGGACGTGAAAGATTAGGGAAAGGGGTGAAGGAAAAGGGAGGAATGTAGTCCAGGTAGAGGAAAGTAATTTGGAGGAGTGTTGGGGATAAAAGATGGAATCCATAAATGGAGTTAGTTAAGAAGAAAAATACGTCGTGTACCACAATTACTTAGCTAAACGTGCAAGAAGAACATTTTAGGAAAGATATCGTTGTCGGGGTTTTAGTAAGCTACCAAGGGGTCCCGGGGCTTAAAATCCAATTTTTCATTTTTTCTCTATTATATGGGTCTCTCAATTTTGCTTAATTTCAAAATTTAAAATTTATGAACTAGAAATTCCTAGCCCTAATTTGCATAAAAACTTGTTTTTCTTATTAGCTAGGTCTAGCTTAACTGTTTTTCACTTCATTAGTTCAGTTGCAGTTTAGATCTCGACTAGTGTGGTGACATCTCGGAAGCGCTCTGATGTTGCGATTTATTTTGTTTATTCTGGTTATTTATATGTTATGACCTAGCTACTCTTACTGATTTTTGTTTTCAGTTTATAATGGTTTTATGCTGCTGAGAGTGGTCTTGCGCGTGCTAAACGATAGTACCGATACATCAGCTGTTACATATATTGCTCACTAGCTACAGCGCTATAGTAGTCTTACTGGAAAGGTGCTTATACTCGGCCCTTAGCCCAGTGGACTAGTGATTCTGAACCAGGAAAAGCCTATACTCGGGTTTCCTGTAGTAGCTTTTTCCGCAGTGGTTTTATTGATTGAGGGCAAAGAATGCGCATAGTTGTTGCTTAACTTTTGTGGATTAGAATGAGAAGTGGTCCAGTGTACGGATAGAAAATCGTCAACAAGTGGCAATAAGAACTATTGTAAGGGCGATTTGTAAGGGCGATAGAACAAATAACCTAGGATTAGTAATATTTTTAAACTTCGACCTCTTCGTATCGAGTGAATGGTAACCAGGGCGAGAGTGCAGGTGGGTCTCGAATAAATTTAGTAGTGCTAACACATCGGTGGCTACCGTCCGGCTTTATCGGCGTGAAGCACACTATTCTTGAGTAGACCGGGTGAGTAAGGTGTGAGAATTCGAACAACCGCCTCGAGAATTCCCTAACCCAAACCATCCTGAGACCAGGCAGTCAAGTGCAGGAGTGAGCAAACTTCAACTGCATAGTAGTCGACCGCTACTTATAGAGTTACCTTACCTTATAGAGTTACATTATAGACAATACACCCTATGTCACAACGACAATTTAGCGGGTGTGACGCAAGCGTACCTTAAAAATGGCAATAGTGCCAGCGCAAACGGCGCTGTTGGGAAGTAAATTCCAAGCATTGACCGTTCTCCAATTGAAAGAATGAGACCTGACGTTGGTTCGCGCGTATCGAACAGCCGGCTTTTTGCTATTACCGCGTAGAAGTCTGGTAGTAGATAGTACGAAGAAGTTATTTGGATCGAGAATTGTCATACCCGAGAGCATTTTGTCGACATAGATTAAATCAATCGTTTGCCGTCGTTGGGCAAGCGTAGAATGGTATATAGGATTGTAATTGCGGTAAAGTCGAAGACAACGCTGCTGAACTGCTTCCAACTAATTTGTGAGAGTGCCGTATTGTGGCGACCATATGACAGATGCGTACTCAAGACTGGGACGAACAAGCGTTTTGAAAAGAGGGACGATCACATCTGGCGAACGCGAAACAATCGATCGACGCATGAGGCCGATGAAACGATTAGCGCTTAGAACTAGGTGATCAACGTGTAGATTGAATTTCATATCAGCTGACCAAATAACTCCGAGATCGCGGATATGTGACACTTGGGAAATAGCGCCGGATCTAAGATGATAAGTGAAGTTGATTATTGGACGGATGCGAAGACATTTCGGCTTTGAAAGCTTCGGACACATAAGCGTATCATCACACCAACGCTCGAGTTCGTTGAGGGCAAACTGTAGAGACCAGCAATCAGATGAGCGAAAAATTCGTTTACGGAGGCGCACATCATCTACAAACAAGTCTAGTTCACAGTAGTCTTGAAGGCGTCGTGGGAGGTGATTAATGAATACCAGAAGTCAAAATGGACCTGAGATAGAGCCTTGAGGAATACCGCTGGGAACAGGCATCCACTTGGTCGTTACTCCATTTAGAATTACTCGTTGTAGGCGTCCAGACAGGAAACAACAAAACCACTTAAGTAAACGTCCACGTATACCACAACATTCCAATTTCATCATAAGGCGGCGAGTAGGAACAGTTCAAACGGTTCAACTACTATACAGTTTTAATAACGTGGTTGGCTACCGTCCGGCGTCGGCCTGTGTAACATAACTGGCACTACTAGTGTAATTCTAAGGCTTAGGTTGAGGTACTCGATAATCGCACAGTGGCTACTGTCCGGCGTCATTGTGTCAACCCACAAGGGCTTGAATAAAGTAACAACAAACCTTAACCACTATCGCTCATGTATAAGCCTTAAACATTAGTTGTAATAATTTAGGGTTAAGGACTAGGCCAATACTTCTCAGCTTTATATAACCCTAAGGATTAAACTAATAGATAGGGATTGTCAAGAACACCGAAATTAGTGGCCGAAGTGCATATCGAAAGTGAAACGTCTGGCTGGGCAAATATAGTGTCAGACTTTGCATAATCTTCACTCTTTTCTTATAATTGTCAGGGGTCTAACAGGCAGGGGTCCCGGAGCTTAATTCTCAGTTTTTAGCTTTAAAAACCTTTTCACTAAATTCTCTATAATAAGGGTCTCTAAAATCTTGGGTTTTTAAGGGTGTTAAATTTTATAAATTTTGTTTTATTTTATTTGCTAATTTGCATAAATTTCACTCATTTCACTCACTAAGTACGATTTAGTCTAGTTTTCGTTTTCACAAATCAGTCTTAGTTTCGATATCGTCGAGTACGGACGCTTCCGAGAGAGCTTAATGTTTTATATGTATTGCTTAATATATAATTATTGTTTTTAAATTTCAATTACCTAGCTAGCAGCTAGGACAAATTGCTACGTTTTCTAGCGGCGGCTTTTTTATTGTAATTGTATCACAGATTCTAGTTTGGTTATGCATGTCTACGTGTTTATATGCCTTTGGGATTGGATTTAGCCTACTTCTATCAGGATTGCGAGCCGGGATAACGCAAAAGAATTGCGTATTGCATCGAACCAGAGTTGTGCTTATATTTGTGGTCTTAGCGGAGTAACAGAGTTGGTTCTGAAGCTACACATCTAAGTAACAGAATCTAGTATATAATTATTTTAGTAATATTAATTAACAAAAAAATTGAGGTACGGAATAATCTAGGTTAGTTATACTTTAAAAATTTCGGGCCTTCAGTCGAGTGAGTGGTACCAGGGGGAGAGTGCAGGTGGGTCTCGAATAAAGTAGTTGTGGCGTCTGGCAGCCAGCCGGAGTCGGTGGAGCAAGAGTACTATTCTTGAGAAGACCGGGAGAGTAAGGGGTTGGTTTCGAATTACCACAATCTCCTGTATTCTATAGGTACCTAACATCCAATCAGTTGGCCAGCCAGCCTAGGGACTGACCAAAATCCCAACTGAATAGTAGTCGATCGCTACTATACAGTTTTAGTAACGTAGTTCGGCAGCCAGCCGGGGTGGCTTGTTTAACATAACTGGTATTAATAGCGTAAATCTAAGGCTTATGTTGAGGTAATCATATAATCGCATAGTGCGTCGGCCAGCCGGGGACGCGCTGAGTCAACCCACAATGGCTTTAGTAAAGTAATAGTTGACCTAAACCACTATCGCTCACCCATACTTGTTAAACAGTAGTCGTTATATATAACTTAAGGTTAGGAACTTAGGCCCAAGTTTTAAGAATGCCACAACTTAACTTAAACCAAAACTAATAGAAATCAGGATAAACAAGTGAAAGCTGACACGAGTGTTCGAGTATTGCGTAAAAGCTGAATGTCAGACGGTACAAGTTTAAAAGTCAGACTATGCCAGTGTCGAGATTCCGACTGTGCAAATGTAGAAAGTCAGACTGTGCAGACACGAAGTTCAAACTGTGCAAGAGCGACCGGTGTAGAATTAACGCGATCAAAAATACGGTACTAAAGAACATGTCACGACTTTTCATACGAGTACTAAAGATAGTGCCGCGATTTTGATACGGTGATCAAAAATAGTGCCACAAGTGACCTACGGTGTGACATCAGTGTCTTAATATTTTATCACTTTGGTAATAAACATTCTTTATACGTATCTGTTGCCCAGTTGCTTGGAACGCGAGCAATTAGAGCCGAGTAAGGATCACGCCGCATCGCAAAATATAGGGCACGAGTACCGTTCGCGAAAAGAAAGACGCGCGCCGTATAAAGCGTCCCACCGGCATTTTACTAGCCACACCTCGGACTACACAATCGTCAGAAGACGAATCCCGTCCCCTTTTTAATTACCGATAGCCGTCATAAGGAAAAATATCTCCCAACCCCTACCCACTACAAAGCATGCTGACCACGATGTTGTGTAAAAGTGGGACAATTTAAAAATAAAATGGTTAGTGTTTTTTGAAAATCCAAAAATCAATCTCCTTCAGCCCTAAATAAGGCAGAAGCCAAAATAAGAATTATTTATATCGTATTAGGAACTAGTACAACACATAACCAGGACGTTTTTACGCAAGCCTGTTTAAATTTTATGTACTTGAATGCCACTTCAGAGAACGTCACCTGGTGCAACGACTTGCAAAGAACCGACAACGAAAAATAATGTCGCGAAATGAAAAAGCACAGGAAACGACGAGTAGCTCAAATATGACGAAAGAAATTGAAGAAATTACGGGAGAATTTGACCCGAATACGCCAGAACCGAATAGACGAACAAAGGCAAGAAATGCGAAGCCTAAAAGAAACGTATACCGAGACGTTTCAAGAATAAATGAGCAACGACCAACTATTCGCAACAACAGAAGACCGCGAAAAAGAAAATCAGGAAGGAATGCAAAACCTGCAACAACAAAAAGAAAGGCAACCACAATTCATTAAGAAACATGCGAACCTTTATCGAAGAGCTCGAACAAATATGCCAAAGCTACAATCAAGACGAACCAGAGATCCAGACCGCACAACCGACAACAATTACAGTCAATCACCAAGAAATAAGCGGCGCAGAACGGAGCACAGTCGAGATTCAACATTTGCAAGAACAACAACAACCGAGTTCAACAGCAATCGGTGCAAACCAAAAGCGATTCAGTATAAATCGATATCAACTCGACGTAAACGAAGATTATTTCGGTGCAACCAAAAAACGAATCAGTGCAGATCCAACACGACCCAACGCAAACCGAGATCAATTCGACACGAATTACGATTCCTCGGTGTAATCAACGGCCAACCCGGTATAGTGCAAAAACGACTCAATATCAACCGATCCCAAACCGACACGAATCAACTCTGGGCAAGGAACAACCAACTCGGTGCAACTCGAATACAATTCAATACCAATCGAGACCAATCTGATGCAAACTGACGAAACCGCTGTAAGAAAAGAACCAACCGGTGCAAACCAAAGTAGACTCTTTACAAACGGTGACCAACTCGACGTGAACTATGATTAATCCATCGCAAGTCAAAGTCGATTCAACGCAAATCGAAAACAATTCGGGGCAAGTAACGATCGATTCGGTGGAACCATTGAAGAATTCCGTACAAGTCGCGAGGAATTCGATGCAAACCAATATCGATTCGACACAAACCAAACGCGTCACAACACAAATCAAGACCAACGCAACGTAAGCCAAACACAATTTGGTGTAAACCAAGACCACCCGGGGCAAACGAAATTCAACGATCGATAATCCAAGTTCGGTTCGGTGCAAACAAAGAAGGAGTCAGTGCAAGTCAAACAATGAATACATGGAACCAAGCACAGTTATCTAGATAATCAATCGTACCGTATATACGCCAGCCAATCGGGGGAAAATGTAATAATCTGACACGAGACGTAATAGAATCAACTGTAACCTAATCTTAACGCTAAGAGAATTGAGGCGATTGAGTGTCAAGTGCCAGTGGTCGAGTTAACATTGATAAGCGAAATAGATCAAATAGACGGTGTATCTATAACAAAAGGATCTGGCCTAGCAGTCCCAAAAAGAACGGTACTTCGGAGGTTTTACTGGCTCCGTTCATTATAATAGTGCCTTAATATTTTACCCGGTTTTGTAATAAACGTCAGTTGCTACGCGTTTGGTGTATACTTATCTGTAGCAAGAGTGCTTCGGACGTAGCCGTGCCGCAACGCAAAATATAGGGTATCTGCACTAGTCGCGAAAAATGAGAAAGAGAACGCGTGCCACGATGTCGTGTAAAAGGGAGGAAAAATAAAAGTGCTTAGCATTTTCAAAAACCAAAAAGCACCCCCCAACCCTAACTGAAGCTGAAGCCAAAATAGAAGTTATTTTTATCGTAATAGCAATTAATAGGCCTCATAACCAGGACGTTTTTGTGCAAGCCTGTTTAAATATTAAGAAACAACGACAAACCCGAGTACAACAAAAGAATCTGAAGACATAATCCGAGAACCCGATTACGCAACCGAGCCAAAAAGACAAGAGCAACAAGAAGACAAAAGAAAATTGTTAGAAACGTATACTGAAACGTTTCAAGAACAAGCAGCATCGGCCAACTATTTGCAACAATAGAAAAACGGGAAAAAGAAAACCTGAAAAGCCTTTCAATTACTGCAACAACAAAAAGAATGACATTTGCAATTTATGAAGAAGCATGCAACTTTGACTAAACAACTCCAACAAATATGCTAAAACTTTGATCAAAATGAGCCTGAAGTTCCAGTGACCCAACCGAGAAAAGAATCGCAAAGCACCGAGAAAGACGAAAGAATCGTAGCACGACAAGTCGATGAAAGACAACGAAAACAATTTCGAGCAACAGAGCAAGACCAAAATGATCAACGACCGAAAGTCATACTACTAGGCAAAGAATACTACGGCCCCTTCAGTTTGGGTCAAGTATATGCGGCGCCGAACAACTACGCAGAATCGGAGCAAGTGCAACCGACAACAATTACGGTCGATAATCAAGAAATAATCGGTGTAGAGCTGGGTATAATTGAAATCCAACAATTTCAAGGACAACAACAGCAACCGAGAACGAATACAAAAGCAACCGGGGAAATCAAACCCAAATCGACGCAAATAAAATTCGACCCGGTGCAAGGCAAATGCAATTCGGTGCAAAACAAACTCGAACTGGTGTCAATCAAACACAATTCGATACAAGCCAAATCCAATTCAATACAAACCAAACGCGACTCGGTGCAAATAAAAACAAAGTGGAATAAAATAAAAAAGTGAAATATAACTCAAGCGCACGAATCATGTTGCACTATCTGTTGCTGTAAGTATTATCATAAATAATTATTGATTTTGGATAAAGTTAAAATTAGGGGAACATGATCAGTGGTGATCACTCCACTAGTTTCAAAAATTTTTCTATCTTGAATGCAAAACTTTGTGCTGAAAAGCACATTTTTCTACTGCAGTGTCTATGTGGTATTTTACTAACTTGAGATAACGCACATCACACTATAGAATACTGTGTTAAATTAAAAACAGTAGAGCTTTTTCTCCACAATGACCACCGACATATGTCTTTATTACATTGAGTTTATAATTGCACGTTTCAAAGCAAAGTCATTGCCGTGGCAAATATTTTCTGGTATATTACTGATACGTTACTGTACCCCGCCGATTACGTTACTGGATCCCGTCAATGCTGGTCGCCATCACCATCTGAACTCGGCTTGTCCATTTCTAACTATCGGCGGCCACAGACTTCATAACAAGGAACGCACCGCAAGACCATATACGACATGCAATGTCACCGAATTCGACCTCCTTCTCGCGCTCGACAGCTCGTTCCCACTACTCGAATTCTTTTCCTCTTGGTCGCTTCCAATCGGCAGGTGGTGAAAAAAGTGTCATTTCAGGGAACTGGACAGGTTTTATACGCACCACATGGCCAGGCCATATGAGGCGCCGCCGTGGGTCCAGCAAATTTCTTTTGGGTCCAGACCTTAAACCCTGGTCCAGACATACAATTTTTGGCTCGAGAATTTCACGAAATTTTACACCATAAGGAAACGTAATTACGAAAGGCAATTCGATATTACATATTACAAATATATAAATTATTCTCTGCCTGTCCCAAGCCAAGATAAACGATGAGGGCCATCCGTGAAACCAGCAGCAAGCAACTATATACAGATGTAATCACAAAGGGCTGAAAGGTGTCCAGCAAACATTTTTTGGATACATGTAAAAATATTTGTGTCCAGACGCATCTGTGGACTCAAAAAATCTTGCATTGAGTCGTGGACTGTCGCTTTCTCTCACTACCCACCTTTCGCTGGCATATAGGAGGCAGGTTATGACGGCCGCTCGGAAGAGTTTTAGCTTCTTTTGCAGCGCAATGACACTGGCGATCACAGGCATTTATTAAGACAGGCGAAAGATCTAGATGTCTTAGAAACTCTACTGGCGATCTCCAACGATGTCCCACTTGTACCTGTACCATTAACCACTGATACCAGGTATGGGAACTCTTCCATCACTTCAAGCTATTTGCCCTACACCTGGAATATTGGCTTGCTGTGGCAGCAGTGCATTTCCTTGGTCTTTTCGCGAATTCTGTTGACACTAATCAATCCGCTAGCCGAAGCGCTGAGCCTCAGCCACAGTGACTATAGCGTAGAGCCGAGTTCGATTTCGATGCCGAGAGTGTTGCAAAGCGATTGCTTATAGACAATCGGAATTTCTGTCTATTGTGTGCCTCATGAACACATGAAGCAAGCATCTGGACGTCTGAAGCTTGTGGCAAACCTGGTGGTAAATATCTTAAGGCACTGCTCAGTATTTTATATTAATTTTTATATTTTCTGGTACAGCTCAGTATTTCATTATTAGTGGCAGAACATTTTTCACCAGCAAAACTGTTTAGCACACCCAACCAAACACACTTTGCCCAACATTCTATTTTTCCCACTAACATTTCATGGGTTCTTGTTCCATGCCCACAAAGTGCGTTTTTCCTCTACTAATTAAAATTAATAACATTTGATTCTAAAACAAATTTCTAGAGAGAGTCTCGAGCGATACTTTGGCGAGTAAAATAGTTGAGGTTGAACGCATTGTAGCCTAGGTGACACGGAGTGCATTGTAGCCTCTGATAATTATTTTAAAACGTCCTCTCACTTGTTACTACGCAGTCACATAGATTATATATATAGATTAGTGACTGTATGATATCGGACAATCTAAAGAATCATGAAAAGCTGTATGGCAGATGTACATCAAGTTGGAAATAAAAATTTCCACATGGCTGTAATTTTGAAATCAAAATGATAAATTAAGTGCTTAATTTGCTGGATAACTTTCATATTATATATTTAGGAGTATATACCAGTTGAAAAAGAAAGTAATCAAATTTTGTAAAACGATTTAAATGAATGAAAACACGACAGGTGCGGTCGTTTTTACGCCCCTAACATGGCTGCCAGTTGAAAATGCCACAAATAGTTCAGACAGTGGACATCTGGTACCGATTTGTAAACAACTGCTGCTTCAAGAAATCGGTGGAAAGAGGTATATGCGGTTTTAATAATTGCTATAAAACTGGCAGAACTAAGACAACTACACTGTTTACAAGAAAAATTCTTCACTCGAATCGTTAAAAGGATATACTGAATTCGTTCTAGCCAGTCCGTTAATAAAATGTTTGTAAGCATATAGTAATAAAGTTGTTAAAGCATCTTATATATAATGAAAGTTATGCTAGGTGTGTTTCTGGGTATATACAATGCTAAATACGTGATTTCTATTAGTATATATATTTGTACTACATTGAGCCGACCCTAGTACCGTGCGATTAATTTAAACTTTTTGAACAGACATGTGATTTGGAACGTATTATTTGAATTACAAACACAATGTTTGCAATCAAGTGCTGGACTGCTTCAAAGCTGTTGTTGGTATAATTATTATTATTACATATCTACATCAAGAACCAACGTGATTTAGTTGTGGATCAATTTCAAAAATTTAGGCGTTTTCTTCGTTTGCCCCCGCAGTGAAACATTTGAGGCCATTTTAGCCTAAGTAGTGAAAAATTTGCTGATTTTTTTAGCTTTACAGGGAGGAATTGGGTGGCGTTAATTGTGGTAATCTTAAATTTATGGGGGAATGAACTGTGAGAACCAGTGAGAGGTGAATATACATAGGTTCCCACTAACCCTATTTGCAGAAGCCAGTACGTTATCGTTTTGCTTTCAGTAATTTTGAATTTTTGTCGTCTAACGCCTACACGTATGTTCCGGTTTCTGCAACCTGGGTGCTTTGCTGGCAAAAAGGTTCCCCTGGTCCTGACAAATTTTTGCTGTCTCTCGGTAAACACACCCTCTCCTAGATGACATAGAGCTAAAATTTATCTATAGCGATCTTTTCTGAAGTTAAAAATTCGATTACATGTCAAAATTGTTGGAAAGTTTCCTATAACACTAGCTTAGTCGTTCTTGCACCATTTCTAATGCCGACCATGAACTATTTTAGTGTTTTTTGATATAAACACCGAATTTTGAACATTTCCAAGCTCCTGGTTTAAGGGTTACAGTTCCCTCCTCGTGTAAAACCTAGCGCGCTCAGTTCCGATCCAGGGTCTCCCAATTCATGGCCGGGCGAAATTTTCAGTGAATGGGGAGGCTAGTATCTTAATGACAGCCAAAAAATGTGTAAAGAGTAACATAAATATTCCAGGTATTTATGTTGATATTGTGAATACAAATACATCGATATTTGTGGATATTTGTGTAGGTTTTTCAACGTGAGTTTCCGAAGATGTCTATTTTGTGAATGTGTTAGTTTATCAGAAGTTTATCGTAGTGAATCATAGTGAAGATTGTGCGTTGCAGGGGTGAAATCTTTTAAATTCCGTCTGTGTGTGCTCGGCCATAACATTTCATGACCTTGGGTTCATTCGAACCGGCATAGTCGATTTACCCTGTACATCACCCAGCGTTTTTTGATTTGGGGTCAAGGGTCAAAATGTGGGTTTTTGGCCCCATTTTAGTACCCTTCACGGAAGCAAGGTAATTTTTATCTTAACTATCGAATTGTTTTTTCTGGATGGTTTTATTTCATAGTAATATGATAAATGCCGATGCCTCTTTTTTGTTTTTCAATTAAGGCTGCGGTTCTGGATTTATGGGGTTTGAGGTACGTAGGTATGGCGCCTCAATGGTTCCTCGGCCCAAAATTTGAAAATTTGTTCTGACGTCTTGGGCGGCTGATATGGTTTACCTGGTGGTTTCGGCCATGGGAAACTCATTGCCAGTGCCGGTTTTGCTCTGCGACCCATGGTTCCATGGGTACAACGGTATGGCGCCCCATGGTTGGGTGTCAGAGGTCAAAATGAGGGTTTTTAGTAGAGTTTTAGTTAGTAAAATTAGGGTTTTTTAGTGAGTACCCTTCACGGAAGCAAGGATATTTTTATCTTAACATTCGAATTTCTTTCTCTGGTTGGTTTTATTCCATAGTAAAATGATAAATGCCGATGCCTTTTTTGTTCTTCGATTAAGGCACCAGTTTTGCAGTTGTGGGGTTTGAGGTATGGCACCCTCATGGTTCCTAGTCCCAAAATTAGAAAATTTGTTCTGATGTCCTGGGCGGCTGAAAAGCTTCACTTGGGGGTTTTCGGGCATGGGAAACTCATTGCCGGTACTGGTTTTACTCAGCGACCCATGGTTCCATGGGTACAAGGTATGGCGCCCCTTTGGTTCGGGGTCAGAGGTCAAACTGAGAGTTTTTACACCATTTTAGTACCCTTCACGGAAGCAAGGTTAATTTTATCGTAACTGTCGAATTTTTTTTCTCTGATTGGTTTTATTTCATAGTAAAATGATAAATGCCGGTGCCTCTTTTTTGTTTTTCGATTACGGCTCCGGTTTTGGATTTATTGGGTTTGAGGTACGTGGGTACGGCGCCTCAATGGTTCCTCGACCCAAAATTTGAAAATTTGTTCTGACGTCTTGGGCGGCTGATAAGTTCTATCTGGGGGTTTTCGGCCATGGGAAACTCATTGCCAGTGCCGGTTTTGCTCTGCGACCCATGGTTCCATGGGTACAACGGTATGGCGCCCCATGGTTGGGTGTCAGAGGTCAAAATGAGGGTTTTTAGTAGAGTTTTAGTAAAATTAGGGTTTTTTAGTGAGTACCCTTCACGGAAGCAAGGATATTTTTATCTTAACATTCGAATTTCTTTCTCTGGTTGGTTTTATTCCATAGTAAAATGATAAATGCCGATGCCTTTTTTGTTCTTCGATTAAGGCACCAGTTTTGCAGTTATGGGGTTTGAGGTATGGCACCCTCATGGTTCCTAGTCCCAAAATTAGAAAATTTGTTCTGATGTCCTGGGCGGCTGAAAAGCTTCACTTGGGGGTTTTCGGGCATGGGAAACTCATTGCCGGTACTGGTTTTACTCAGCGACCCATGGTTCCATGGGTACAAGGTATGGCGCCCCTTTGGTTCGGGGTCAGAGGTCAAACTGAGAGTTTTTACATCATTTTAGTACCCTTCACGGAAGCAAGGTTAATTTTATCGTAACTGTCGAATTTTTTTTCTCTGATTGGTTTTATTTCATAGTAAAATGATAAATGCCGATGCCTCTTTTTTGTTTTTCGAGTACGGCTCCGGTTTTGGATTTATTGGGTTTGAGGTACGTGGGTACGGCGCCTCAATGGTTCCTCGACCCAAAATTTGAAAATTTGTTCTGACGTCTTGGGCGGCTGATAAGTTCTATCTGGGGGTTTTCGGCCATGGGAAACTCATTGCCGGTGCCGGTATTACTCTGCGACCCATGGTTCCATGGGTACAAGGGTATGGCGCCCCATGGTTGGGTGTCAGAGGTCAAAATGAGGGTTTTTAGTAGAGTTTTAGTTAGTAAAGTTAGGGTTTTTTTAGTGAGTACCCTTCACGGAAGCAAGGATATTTTTATCTTAACATTCGAATTTCTTTCTCTGGATGGTTTTGTTTCATAGTAAAATGATAAATGCCGATGCCTCTTTTTTCGTTTTTCGATTAAGGCTCCAGTTTTGGAGTTATGGGGTTTGAGGTATGGCACCCACATGGTTCCTCGTCCCAAAATTAGAAAATTTGTTCTGATGTGCTGGGCGGTTGAAAGTTTCACATGGGGGTTTTCGGCCATGGGAAACTCATTGCCGGTACTGGTATTACTCTGCGACCCATGGTTCCATGGGCAGAAGGGTATGGCGCCCCATGGTTTGGGGTCAGAGATCAAAATGAGGGTTTTGTAGTACCCTTCACGGAAGCAAGGTTATTTTTATCTTAATATTCGAATTTCTTTCTCTGGTTAGTTCTATTTCATACTAAAATTATAAATACCGATTTTTCGATTAAGGCTCTGGTTCTAGAGTTATGGGGTTTGAGGTATGGCACCCTCATGGTTCCTCGACCCTGTTACCTGTTACCTGCCCCTGGCTAGCCAGGGTGCCCAACCATGAACCAGATCACGCCAAGTATTTCGATCGCTGGCCACCACCTCCATAGCCGGAAAGGGATTTAATCGCCATTGGTTCGCTGGAATGTGGCGAAAGGCATACTCGAGGTCTTTTGCCAATTGTCTCTTCCATATTTGGAGCGCTCGACCGCGTGGACGTTTCCAATCATCCGGCGTGACCACCATAAGAAGCCGTTTAGGTATTCATTGGTCGTCCATACGTTGAATATGACCGAGGAGTCTTATTCTTGTCTCCTTAAGGATAACCTTCAATTCCTTCGTATGACCGAGTAGATTTCGTAAGTCAGCACTCCGTATACGGTTTATCTTTGTCACACGGAGAATGCGCCGGCGGCAATAGTTTTCAAACACATCAAGATGATGCATGTTTGTTGCTTTCGCAGACCATGTACCACTTCCATACAACAGGATTGCTCGGATGGCACCATTGTAGATTTTCATTTTAGTCTCAGTGGAGACATTGTCCGCTGACCATAAGGCAATACATACTGCAAAAGGTTGACCTGGCACTTGAAATACGATGTTGGATCTCGTTATCACTACAACCTTGTCCGGTAAATAGATTGTCGAGGAACTTGAATTCTTCAACATAATCAATCGCAAGACCGTTCAGGTATATCTGAGGTGGAGCATCAAGGCAACAGCTAATTACTTTTGTCTTGGATTCATTAATGCGAAGACCTATTCGTTGGCCGCAACAGTTAACTCTATCCAGGAATGCTTTCAGTTCAATTGTTGAGTCAGCGACAAGTGCAACGTCATCAGCGTAAGCCGTGTCTGTAAATTTTTCAGTGTCGCCAAACAGAACTTCGTCAGCTTCTTCTATAGTTTCAATACATAATCGACAGCGTAGTTAAAAAGAAGTGGTGACAAAATCGAACCTTGCCGAACTCCTGAGTTCACTTCAAAATTGCTTGAAACCGTGTTGTTCACCCGCGCAGACGAATATGACGGTTCAAACATTACTTCTATCATTTTTATGAGTTTCGTTTCCATGCCATCTGCGGCTAAGAGCTTATATAGTGATGCTCGATGAACAGAGTCAAACGCAGCTTTGAAATCTACAAAGCAGACAGCTGTCGGTTTTCGGAACTCGTGTCTGGTTTCGTGCAGGAGTCGCAATGATATGATTTGGTCAACGGTAGAAGGACCGGGACGAAATCCACATTGTTGTTCTCTGGTATGTAGATCTCTTGATTTTTTGAACCTGTTTGCGACGGCTGCCTCAAGCACCTTGAAAGAGATGTTGAGCAACGATATTCCCCTGTAGTTGGAACACAGCCGTTTGTTCATTTTTAAAGAATGGAAGAATTTGCGCATTTCTCCATTCGTCTGGCATTGACTCTAGCCGCCACATCTTCTCGAGAATCGGGTGAATGATGTCAATAATTGTGTTTCTACCGTATTTGAAGCATTCTGCTGGTATTTCATCGATACCAGCTGCTTTTCCGTTGCGGAGTCCTCTTATTGCGATTTCCACTTCGCGTCGTGATAAAGGAGAAGAACTCTCCATCTCATCGTAGAAGCCTGAGAAATCTATATCGGATTCCCTTAGAGGATCCAGTGGTTCCGGTGAATTCATGAGTTCACTGAAGTGGCGTTTCCATCGTTCGGACTGCGCACGTTCAGATGCAACCGGTTGTCCGTTCTCGTCGTTGATCATTCCATTATAAGCTCTGATTGGGCCACAACACTTGCGAAGCAGCTGGTATAATTTCCGTTGATCTCCAACTGATGACGCAGCGCTCATTTCTTCTGCTATAGAATGCATCTTTGTCGTCGGCCAGTGATGCGTCAACTCGAGACTTGAGGATAGACTTGAGCGGATTCTTCGAAAGCCTGGCCTGGGTCGCTTGTGCAGCAAACTCGAGAGTACCTTCAGACACCCATTGGACCCTTCTTCCTGTGCGATGGTGTTCCGTGCATCTATTGAAAGCGTACAGAATGGAGTCCTTAGCATTATTCCAATCGTCATCGACAGAAGATTCAGCTGAGAGTGGCTGGAAACGATTGCGAAGCTGTATGTGATAGTTTTGAGCGACATCTGGATTAGTAAGAACTTTTGGTGGCAGACCAAACTTCTCGACCTCGACCCAAAATTTAAAAATTTGTTCTGACGTCTTGGGCGGCTGATAAGTTGCACCGGAGGGTTTTGGAGCGTGGTAAACTCATTGCCGGTGTTAGTTTTGTTGTAACTTGTGCTGGTATTGTGTGATGTCCATATATAGCATATCGACGAATGCTATCGAGAGCTGATTTGATGTGCATGCAAAAGACGTAGTCGTAGGTGTACCTATGCTTTACTACGTTCTGCAACCTCGATAGAGTTACTAGTTTTATAAACAAGCTATGTTCGAGCTCACTGTATCTTTATCGTGTTCATATTTTCAGGCTCATTGTGCAATATAGATCACTTGTCCATTTCCAATATTTTGGGCGCTTTTATTATTGACCTAGTGTTTCCTCAAATATATATATACTATCTAATTGCGAAAAAAATTGTTTTTCTCTGTCTTTTCGCATAATAACTCTTCACTACATTGATGGATTTTCGCAAATATTTTTATTGAAACGTATATAGTTGTACATATAGCTTTGTTTTGTACAGCTCGTATGGTTTACTAGCTGCCTCAATTTTCACAAATTCGACACGAATTAAAGACTTTGAATTTGGACATTTGGGGTCGGTAAAATTTTTGGGTGGTTACTCTGACCAGATGCTTTGGATCAAACGAGGAACAATGATAGGATCCTCCCATTGGGATTTGCAACTATGACGCTATGTATTTTTATCAGGGCTGGTATTTTTGAGCTGTGATACACAGTTTAAAAGTACCCCAAAAAATGAAATTTTTTAAAGTTTTACAGAGTAAGTTTTTGTTTGTTGAAAGTGAACCATGCGGTTATTTATCGCATTAAACATACTGGTTTCATTGTTTTAACTGCAAATTACGCGAGTTATTAATTGTGCGGGACGGTATATACTGCATTTGGTCAATCTTGGTACCAAAAATTGTCAAATTTTGTCACTTTTTTCAGTATAGATGTAGGTCACTAGACTACATAGGTAGGTCACTAGACTACATATGTAGGTCACTATATATAGGATGTATCTATAGGTTTTCGGAGCTGCTGAATACGATAAAACCAAATGTATTTGAATGGTATACATCAAATAAGGCGAGTATTGGGGTCCTACAGCATAAAAACCACTTCAAATTAACATTTCTTATAATTTGTAATTTATATTTTTTAAAAGGTTTCGTCTTTTTGGTCGTTGGACACAGAAATTAGTAAAGAGTTTTTTTCCGTTTTGTTATATGATTAAAATGGCCGTAGCATTGCCATCGAAGTATTGCAGGAGTAATTGCTATTGTGGGACTTTACAGGGGCTGATGGAGCTGAATTGGGGCAACGAAATGGTCACTACCTCCAGTGTATCCACAATCTTGCTCCATTTCCCTTCGCTTTGCGATTGCTGCTATTTATACTGTTTGGTCAAATTTATCGGATTTTATTACACGAAGCAATCATGTCTCAACATTTTTGCTAATAATATAATTCGGTATATAGTCATACGTTATCTTAAGCTCAGTTTGACCACAATGCAATATCTATATAATATACTCTGTCGTACCACCAACGGTTGCCTTGATTTCAATGGCTGGAGGAACATCGAGAAAACGGAGTTGTTTAGGTCAATATAAACGTAATCAAGAGTCCGCGTTGGATGCGACACACCATGCATGTTTATTTGTCAAAATCTCAACCACTCCCTAGGCCGCAGTGGTCCAGAATATGGTTCGTATACCCATTGCTGGAAATCTATGTTTTCAAATATTGATTGTTTTTAAACTTACAACGAGTGTCTGTTAGGTTACGTATCAAGCACGTTGAATATACGATCGTTTTGTATCAAGAGTCCACCTTGACTATATTGTACTTTTTCATGGGTTTTTAAGGGTTTTACTGTCGACGAAACTGATTTCCAAAAATTAGTGCGTTCATTTGTTTCGTTATGTATTTAGGGGCAGGGCACCAAGAATGGTATATGTGTAGGTTTTCTGAACGTTGAGTACAATTTTTTGGCTATATATACATAGTACAACGCGTTTATTTCATGTTTTTACATAGGTTTAGGGTCAATGATCTCGATTTCCAAAAAACAGTTTGTCTTCAGTAATTTGGTTACGTATTGCGAACAGGACATAAACAATAGTCTATATATAGGTCTTGATCATGATGATTACAATTGTTCGGTTATCTAAAGAAAGGTATTTTCGGTAAGCTGATTACGATAGTTTGGTTATCTAGAGACCAGCACAAATATTTAATCTGTTGCCAGTTTTTTTTCGATGGTTTAGGGTCGGCGAAGCTTAAGATTTTGCAATGGGTTAAGCGTTCCAGGGGTTTCATTGTATATATACATCAAACAAAGCCTGCTACATGTAATTATACAAAATAACCAATAAATAATGAAATTACGCTCGTTCCGTTTCATCCTCCCATGCCAAATACTAGTATAGTATACGATATCGCGCTTTTACATGCATGTGAGCATTAAATTACGATGCTGCATCGTAAAATCGTGACTGCGAACAGCGCCTGTGTAGTGAAGTGTGTCCGCTTATATACATATGGTTGCGATCTGTACGGGGACATCAGTTTTGAGATCGCGACTGACTTGGCAAATGGTCAACTTAGATGTATACACGTGCTACCGTAGAGTTGAGCATTATCCGAAAAACATATCTATGTAGAATGTATATAGTTGAGATTACAGCAAAATTTACTTTTCGATAGCAACCTGTTAAACTGCATTAGCTTAATAGCCCCTCTAAATTTTGGTTTTTAAAGTTGTTTCGTTGATACTTTCAGCATTCGAATATGGGATTTGTGTATTCTACTTCCGAATATGGTCTTTCTTACGTTCTTGTGTGTGAAAATTAGAAGGACATGGGAAAAATTGATGCTCACAGGAAGTCCCAATATTACTGCTGTGTATTTACTGGTGAGCAAAGTGTATTAAAATGGGCTCTCCTTTGGATGAAAATTTTTGCCAGGAGAAATTTCCACGGACCCCCGGTTCCATACAATGTGGCGCCCGATTTTAGAGGCATGAAATTTTTGAAAAAGATGCATGAAAAGGGTGGTACCCTCTCACATTTATCACTTAAAAATTAAAGAATTGCCAAAATAAGGTTTTCAGGAAAAGTTTTCACTGCCCAAACGCTTCTAGTAGAGTTTAGACGCTATGTTTAAGCGAATTTTAACAAAATTTTGCTCGGGGGGCATGAATCGGCGAGCATCTGTTGTATTGCAAGGGGGCGCTTGGAAAATGAGGGCCCCAACCATTTAATATGGAGAGCCCAGTAAAACCGTTGAGTTGGAAACACTAAGTCATATCAAATATTGATTTATCCTCTTAACTTGTGGTTTCAAGTGTTTAACGTTCATGTGTTAGCGCAATCGCATTCGGGACTACATCAAGTCTAAGTTGATATTGTGCCGGCAGTGGCTAGAAATCTTATAGTTTTCTATATAATATCTTGCACTTATTTCTACCTGTTTTTACGTAATGCTTCCCAGATATATTTCATGTAGTCATGAACTTTTCCTAAAGTTGTATATTTTTGTAGTAAAATGCTTTACGTAATCAGTAAATTGCATAGTCATGAGATTTATGTATGTTCCATCTTTTATCGAATAGCTGTAATTTTGTATTTCGGATACATCGTGGCCCGAGTACGATTCAGTTGGTAGTTTCCTTTCTTTGGCGATAATTCAAAAGATATGACATGTATATATCAATTAATTCGTGGGCACCAAATGACGTCCTTTGACCGGTGGATAATTCAATGCGTAAGTGGGTTCGTGGATCCAAGGCACATCTACATTTGGCAGGTATATATGCAGTGGGTAGCTTAAACGACATCAGATTTGGTCTGTTTTCGTTTGCCGAAGTGTCGGACCTCTTCATCAGCAGTAGAGTTCAAGCACAAAGAGCCGAATCTTAAGACCTGGTTAGCACCCGATGCGTCGTATCCCACCCAGCCTGATTCCATTCTGCTAAAACGACGATGGCGGAGTTGCGTTAACGACTGTCGCTCATACTGGGTTAACACTGTTAACTCCGACCACGCCGTGTTTATACTGCTTGCAACCAGGTTTGCCAAAAGCTTCAGACGTCCAGGTGCTTGATGGGTCATTTCACGAAACCATGTCATTTTGTTTGGGGGGGCTACATCGGCACTTTTTGGTCCATACCAGCAGTCGTTTGGATGGAAATTTAATGTCACTGTGAGATGTAGTCAGAACGTAGTGAAACGTAGTGGAGATTGTTTTGTTGCAGGGGTGAAATCTTTTAAATTCCGTGTGTGTGTGATCGGCCATAACTCCAGAACGCCTCAACCGATTTTCATGATCTTGGGCTCATTCGAACCGACATAGTCGATTTACCGTATACATCCCCGAGCGTTTCTTGATTTGCAGTCTGGTTTCGGGGTCAGGGGTCAAAATGTGTTTTTGGCGCCATTTTAGTATATACATTTCACGAAAGCAAGGTTATTTTTATCTTAACTATCGAATTTTTTCTCTGGATGGTTTTATTTCATAGTAAAATGATAAATACCGATGCCTCTTTTTATTTTTCGATTAAGGCTCCGGTTCTGGATTTACGGGGTTTGAGGTACGGGGGTATGGCGCCCCAATGGTTCCTCGACCCAAAATTTGTTCTGACGTCTTGGGCGGCTGATAAATTGCACCTGGGGGTTTTCAAACATGGGAAACTCATTGCCGGTGCCGGTTTTGCTCTGCGACTTATGGTTCCATGGGTACGGGGGTATGACGCCCCATGGTTCGGGGTCAGAGGTCAAAATGAGGGTTTTAGTACCCTTCACGGGAGCAAGGCTATTTTTATCATAACTATCGAATTTTTTTCTCTGGATGGTTTTGTTTCATAGTAAAATGATAAATGCCGATGCCTCTTTTTTGTTTTTCGATTAAAGCTCCGGTTGTGGATTTATGGCGTTTAAGGTACGGGACGGGGGTATGGCGCCCCAACGGTTCCTCGACCCAAAATTTGTTCTGACATCTTGGGCGGCTGATAAATTGCACCTGGGGGTTTTCAAACATGGGAAACTCATTGCGGGTGCCGGTTTTGCTCTGCGACTTATGGTTCCATGGGTACGGGGGTATGACGCCCCATGGTTCGGGGTCAGAGGTCAAAATGAGGGTTTTTAGTACATTTCACGAAAGCAAGGTTATTTTTATCTTAACTATCGAATTTTTTCTCTGGATGGTTTTATTTCATAGTAAAATGATAAATACCGATGCCACTTTTTTGTTTTTCGATTAAGGCTCCGGTTTTGGAGTTATGGGGTTTGAGGTATGGCACCCTCATGGTTCATTGACCCAAAATTTGAAATTTTGTTCTGACGTCTCGGGCGGCTGATAAGTTTTACCTGGGGGTTTTCGTCCATGGGAAACTCATTGCCGGTGCCGGTTTTGCTCTGCGACTTATGGTTCCATGGGTACGGGGGTATGACGCCCCATTGTTCGGGGTCAGAGGTCAAAATAAGGGTTTTTCGTACCCTTCACGGGAGCAAGGCTATTTTTATCATAACTATCGAATTTTTTTCTCTGGATGGTTTTGTTTCATAGTAAAATGATAAATGCCGATGCCTCTTTTTTGTTTTTCGATTAAGGCTCCGGTTGTGGATTTATGGCGTTTGAGGTACGGGACGGGGGTATGGCGCCCCAACGGTTCCTCGACCCAAAATTTGAAAATTTGTTCTGACGTTTTGGGCGGCTGATAAATACTACCTGGGGGTTTTCGGGCATGGGAAACTCATTGCCAGTGCCGGTTTTACTCTTCGACATATGGTTCCATGGGTACAGGAGTATGACGGCCCATGGTTCGGGGTCAGAGTAAAAGGAAATCCCGATAGTTCTGAATGTAATTTTGTAGCAATTTTCCGGTGGTTCCTGATCCCGATTGATCAGTTCAGTGAATCGTATATTTAGCAAAAAAGCACCTGTTTACGAATGCACAAAGTACAACATACTTAAAAATACACTGAATCTCGATACAACATTATAACACTCAAGCATATGAACACCATGAAAGCACCACTTCTATGCAAAAGTCAATATATATTCTTTGTTTTGCCTACGCCAATCTATAGCCGTCCTATTACTAGCTAATTCCATCGTATGCAAATGTTCAATCTTAACGACGTTATCAATAAAATGTTTAACTGTGTTGACATTCCCACCAACAATAAAGTCCCCAACTTCAGCCATATGACGACGTATTAAATACACACGCAAACGTAACCCAAAACACAAAATAGTGCCTTTGTATCTTCAAATTTCCCGAAAACCAATCGTCATTGACAATGATCGAAATGACTGCCGATGAAAACAACCAAGTGTGTCTGTCACCGTTATCAGACAGACAGCTTCTCTGAACATGCGAATAACTCATATAATGTTATACTTTTTGTTATTTCATGTGAACGACGCATGTAAAGTTCCTTTTAGGTGACTTGTTTTGGCCAGTTTCGTTTGACAACACACCGAATAAACCGACCCGTCGAATTCCGAATAAGACTGGACCGTTGACTGGAGAAGAAGAAGCCAATGTATTTTACTGAGGCTGCTACTTCACTCCATTTAGCGATAAGGGCTCGGAATCCAGAATGATTGAAGTGGAAGCGATCGCTATCGTACATCACCAGGTTCTGTTGCCCTTGATTGCTGACGAACGGATTTTCATGCATAGCAGCCCAATTAACACATCGAATTGCCGGGACACCGACTAGTTGTTGTTGCACCCAATTAGACATTTGCTCCACAGCAGGGACGCTGCGGTGGGGCACAGGAAGGTTAACGATTACCCGTGGCGAAGGAGCAGGCTGAATTTGCTGCTCCACGAACTGCTGTAATTGCGCCCATGAATTACGACGGGATTGAACGCCTGTTTGAGCGTCATTGATTCCACAACAGACAATTATTACATTGAAATCACGTGGTTGGATCCCAAATTGAGTTTTAGCGTCGACAAGGTCACAAAACCGTCCACCAGAAATTGAGATAACTTGTCCACAAGCGATGCGCTGTACATTCCGAGCCTGGCTATCCGCAAGCAATAAGATTGATTTTGAAAAATGGGGATTGAGAGAAAGTTTATCGTTGACGTAAGCTTGTGGAAGAGCGATAAATGGATGAAGATTGTTGCCCAAGTAGCGGATGACCAGATCGTGGAGGCATTCCCCGAACAAGTTGGCCCCTGGAAATTGAACGGCAGGCAATTGTGATCTACGCAGGCCCGTGGACCAAACGTATTCACCACTTGATGTTGCCACTAAGAATTGCAACTGCACTGGGTATTCCGATGCGTCAATGATGTCGATAAAAGACTGGCGAAATCCGCTGGATTGTTGTTGTAACTGTTGCAATATAATATCCATGAACACATGGCGTGCTTTTAGCAACCACTCGGGATGGACAGCGTGTCCATTCTTGCCCACCCACTGTTTGATTTCGCCTGGATGTTGGCTGAGTTGGCTATTCACTCGCAGTCTGTAGGCAATGTCATGCTGTTGTGATTGGCACAGTACAATATACCAACGAATCATCTCGATGGATGTCAGGTAGACCGTCGAAATACAACGGTGGGCTATGAGCATACAGATGAGAGAGTGGATGATGTGGAGTGATGATGACATCCATTCCTCCAAGGGCTGAAATATGACACAAATTTTACATATATTCACCAAGTTGTATGGATACGTAGATGAAGAAATTACAGTACCAACTGTGGGTGAGTGGAGTAGCGTATACCGACTGATTATCGTCCGTGTTTACGTCCGAATAATGTTATGACACCTGGGGGATAAGTGACAAGTCCCCATAAGTTTATACCACTGGAGATAGCGTCGAGGGGAGAACGGCTCGCCACATAACTGAATTAGACATAGTGGCATTGTTTAACTTGTAGAGCGGTTAGGTGTCTATGAATATATAAAAGCAGTTTCTAATGAATCGGTCGAATGTATAGGCCCATTACCTTGATATCTGTGATAGCCTAGGTAGTGGATGGTGATGAACTGTCATCGCAAATAGAAAAGTGAGTCCACCGGGTCTCACTGTGAACTAACACCTTAGTTATCTTCAGATTCCGAGGATGACCCGTTGTTCCGAGTGTTCTTTATCTCTGGAGTTTGCATGATTTTTTTTATTGCCGCCCGAGCTGCAGCTCGTCTGTGTCTCTGTGGTACCCGCCCAATCGCAGGCTTATGCGCTCCCCGACCAGTAACTATCAGTTCGAGAGGGTAGAGTAAACGAAGAGGATGCGATAGTGTCTTTTGGTTCGCCAATTGGACAACGGCAGATCGTTACGTTCCATCGCTTCCAATAAACAGCTTTATTATTCGTCCAATTTTCCATTGATTCCGCGGAAGATTTTCTTTGATTTGAACAATTGATCCGATTTCCGGCAGAACGTCGCTGACGTTTCGTTGTTTCATACTCCTTGGAGCCGTCCGAAGGCTCAGAAGCTACTGGGACCTCCAACACAAGTCCAGAATCCATCGAGAACTGGTTGTGTGCGTTTCCAGAGTAGCATTAGTTCGTTTGCCTTCACCTGTTACGGATTTGTAGTCGTTGCCATCCAACTTGAAAGCAGGAAGCCCGAGCCCAGGTCCGTTGATAAAGTGAGATATTGTTAAAGGCGGCTCCGACAAGTCTGACTCAGGGTAGACTAGTGGTTGTGAGTTGACTATTGTCGCAACTTCAGAGATTACTGTCTGAAGTTCTACCATAGACACACACCTGGCATCTAGAGCTGTCTTGATGGATTTTTTGGTCACTCCAATCATTCTCTCATAGAATGCGCCCATCCATGGGGCGAATTCCGTGTTGAATTTCCATCGAATGCCGTGCGTCGCTGAATACTGTTGAACATCTGCGTTGGTTATCACATCAGACCACACTTGGTCGAAGAAACGGTTAGCCATGGTGAAGTGTTTGGCGTTGTCAGAAACGACTAGGTTCGGTTTTCCGTGTACCGCGCTGAATCGGCGAAAGGCCATCAAAAATTGTTCTGTTGAAAGTTGCTCGACAACTTCTAGATGAGCAGCTCTGAACACGGCACACGTGAATAAGCATATCCACACTTTCGATTTTTGCTGATTGGCGTGTTTTGGGTAAATGTACAGAGGACCCAAATAATCGACGCCGACAGTAGAAAATGGGCGCTGCCGTGTTACGCGAAATTGTGGTAAGTCTGGGGGAGGTGGTATCCGAAACGCGCCGCCATGCCGTCGTTTACAGATACAGCAGCTGCGCAGTATACGCTTGACCTGCGTCCTTCCGTGCACAATCCAATACCTATGCCGAATTTGCGACAGTGTATGACCTACGCCTGCATGCAACGGTCTTTCGCGACAACCTTCCGAAATGCGAGGGGAAACTAAAGTTTAAATTTCAAGGCGTGTGTATACATTTTGTTATTATATGCTATGTGCATATTTATGCTCTATGTATTTGAAACTATCGTATCGATGTATTCTTTCAGCCCTGAACAAACTGTTGAGCTTTTAGAAATGGTAGTAATCAATTTCTAAAAAATATTTAGTATATATACAAAATCATGAGTTTATGGACATCTTTAAATCAATGATTGTTCATAACATTTGGTATCGTCAGTTGAAGGTGAACATGGCTGGGTTCTCCATTCGCTGAAAATTTTTCTAGGGTGCATGAACCGGGGCCCTTGATTTTGAACCAGGGGGCATTTTGGCAAGATGAAAAGGGTTAAAATCATGTCTGAAACGCTGTTAATGGAGAGAAACAGCGATTTTGAAGCAAATTTTGACAAAGTTTCGGAGTTTTAGTGCTAACATTATCAAATTTTATGTTATTGGGCTTGGCTTTATACAACAGCAGGAAAAAAATTGCCAATGTACGATGAACCGGGGAGCCCAAAATTGTGCCAGGGGGAACGTACCAGGGGCACCGTGTTTTTGCCAGAGCGCACTTGAAAAAGCCAGTAGGACCCCACCCCAAATTTGTAGAGCCCAAAAATGGGGTGCGTTTTCTATAGGAATTGTCTTTTTTACTTTGTAAATTAACGCTCCTCGGTGAGAACTTGAAGCGTTGAAAAATTAGTGTGTTGTTTTTACGACCATGATAATATTGATGTCATTCTGAACCAGGGTTTTTTGGTTTTTCTGAGTTTTCAAAAGTTTGTGCATTCTCAAATTTCAGTGCGCAAAATCAAAAAGTTGCTCGAAACGTCCAGTCATGTCTTCCCATTTATATCTATGCATTGTATATGGTGCCATGTCTATCTATATTGCAATTTTTGTATTAAGACCAAACGTCTTAGAATATATGTATTTTATAAATTTGGCGTAAATGTTGGTACTGACATGCCTTTCAAAACAAGAGAAATCTATTCTGGGCTCTCGAGCTTGGGGGACGTGGTGGGCCCTGGCATTTTTCGGTTCCCCCTGGTGCAAAACAGGTGCCCCCTGGCAAAATTTTGCGCTCTCCCGTTTCGTTGCTTCTTGGCATATTTTTTTCAGTCGGTCCAAAGTATATAAAATTTGATCAAAAATTGTACTAAAATTCCATTCTGAAACCAAAAATTTCGCAAATTTTGTCAAAATTTGCTTCAAAAGTGCTTTTTCTCACCATCAAAAGGGTTTTGGCAGTGTTTCTAACACGATGTTTAATTATTTTTCTCTTGGCAAAATGCCCCTGGCAAAATCGTGCGTCCCCGGTTCGAAACCAGGGGGAGCCCTGGTTCATGCCCCTGGCAAAATTTTTCAGCGAATGGAGAGCCCAGCTATTTGGCATTTAAATTAAAAAAATTTCTCGAAAAATTTAGTGTGCAAAAGTTTGTGCATTCTGAAATTGAGGTGTGCGTTCTCAAATTTTAGTGTGCAAATGCACAGGATTTTGCACAAAAACAACTTGTTCTGAACAAAACTGGTTTTGCATTGAAACCCCAACAAAAACAACCACATATATACCACACTACAGTACGAGTGTACATTAGTTTCGAACGCCAAATACCGGCGCAAAACCATAGTCATAACCGATTTCTTCAATAAATTATGTAAACCATTATTGTTTATATGCTCCATATATGAAACGAAAGTCGTATATATATCTTATCATATGTGACGCCAGGAGAAAACCACGCCGGTGAACCGTGCACAACGACCACTAAATATCCCCAACCACTGCTATTTTGCAGCGTGGTGCAGGTGGGAAACCTGCTCCACAAAGCATTCTAACAAAATGAAAGACCAGCTGTGTGTACTCGCAGGTTTTAACGTTCATGTTCAGCACAGATGCTGCATTAAATAATCTAACTGGCCAGAGGGTATCATTTAGCTTTACTGCAAATCGTGTTAATATTTTTTGTGTTGATATTTGCGTATTGCGTTTTTGTACATAAGCCTAAACGCGTTAAGTTTTTTAGTTATATTTTAGCATTGTTAAGATGAGTCTCTATAACGTTAGTGTGCTATGAAAGGTTTTAGCTTTCGAACAATATTTATTAGGTTTATTTTATGGTATAGCTAGTCTGTAATCCGTGCAAACTCTGATTTTTAGGTGTTCGTGGTGCAGTAACATAAGAATAGTACTCGCCAAAAATGAGTTATCATTCGCAGCCGTTTGATGTCAAATTGAAAAATGTTTGAATTTCGTTCGAGATTGTTCAAAATTTTTAAGTGTTTAAAAAATTTGTTCGGTTCGTGCGTTTGTGAATTATATTCTATTCCGTTCGATGTGGGTTCGTTCCTAGCGCGTCAGTAATTTCTGGCGAGGCGTGCATTTATAATGCTAATAATAGTTTGTTTTTATTTAATTTATGGCTGTTTTATTTTTAGGTATTTTGTGGCACAGCGATAAATGTCGTTCGTTGTGTGGTGTCGATGTCGGTTAGCGCAGCTGACGGCGCAGCAGCTGCTGTCGACAAAACTCTTTGGCTTTTGCTTAAATTCGCACTGCTCGCAATTGAACTCAGCGTTCTGACGTTTGGCCTTATATTTTGTAAGCTTATTGATAACGGCAATGATATCCGGATACGATTATATTGAAATCATATTGCGTTGTCTAATTTCCAATGTAAATCAGTCCTAGTAATGGGGGAGTTGGAGTATATATGGGTAAACAGACATAATAACATATACGACGGTTGTAAATATTTTGTAGATTTCATTGTGAAAATAAACATGATCTTTAATGAATCAGTATAAAGTTATACAGAAGGGTTTGCTGCATTTTTGGCAACCACTTTATAACCGCTAAATGTGCGATAGGTTTACGATTGTGTGTTAAAATATTACTACTGGTATTTGAGATACTTATTTATTGCCCTTAAGTATTTTGAAAACAGTGTATAACTCCGTGGTACCCATACGTTGATTCATGGTAACGGGAGTTGATATCCACGCTTAGTCTGTTTTAGCTCTATACTAAACGTTGGCTTGTTTAAGGTTACTGACTGAACATTATACCAATGACAACACCAGTGAAGCAGTTTCGTTTCACAGAGGCCGATTCGGATCTTTTCAGGAAGCACGGTTGCATTGTTCTTGACCGCCCCGGACTAGATTTACTTCGCAGGTTTATTGAGCGCCCGGAGAGCGGGGTAAATGAGGGAACACTGTTTAGCCAACTGTGATCCCTTTGCCGACTTTTCGCCAAAAAGTCAAGTCGTTCAGTGATGCGATTTCTGTGGTAGAAGACAATGAAAGTACACTCACATTGAAACTCCGAGCCAGGTGTCCAAAAGCGCATCATCATTTGGGACGGCTTCGGCGAAACAATGGTTCAACGGATTGATACAGCTTGAGGAATAGAAGTGATGAACGGCAAAAACAATGGCTATATGAGGTTCGGAGGGCACCAAAACTGACAATGGGACGCAGACGAACTACAAGATGGTAGTGGCTAATGGATACCTTATTATTTTGGCTTTGTTTATTCTGTTACGTTGATCATGGTTATTTGTAGTCTATGTGTACACGACAACCTAGTATGATTAGGATATAAGTTCGAGCAGATGCTACTCATTTGGTATGGGCGAATTAATGCGTCGTATCTCTAGTTAGAAATCTGACACATACAATTCCAATAAGTAATACATAATTACATTGTCGGCATATATCTACATCGTGATAAAGCATTGAACACATTAATGCTAATCGATGTTATTGCTATTCATATTACATATACGGTATATTAATAAGGCTTTAACCTCTATAAACACACTGAATTTAAAAGTATATCTGTGTGGTAGAAACTATCGGGGACTAGTCGCTGACTATGGGAGATAAGCGAAAAAGGTGGTTGACATAGTGGAAGGATTGTCTCTGCTTCTGCAAGCTATAATAACGCACAGCAGATAAGTTATACGAAGACATCATGTAACATTACATAGCATCCTTTCAGAATATATTACGTAGTCATATAATTATGGATTATACGACAATTTCTACCCCGTTTTCATTGGCTTTAGGGTCATTGAAGCCGATACCAGAATATAGTCTTTCTTCAGGACTTTGGACATGGCACCAAGAATAATTATATAGAGATTTTTAGTATGCTGGATACCGATAGTTTGGTCATCTACAGACCAACACGAATATTTCATGTGTTTTAAGTTGCCTCCTGTGGGTTTACGATTGACGGGGATTTATTTTGTTCACTGTTTCAGGGGTTTTAAGGAGATAAATGCATCAAACGAACATGTTACAGGAGTCCACACACAATGACAACATAGAAATAAAATCACGTTCACTTTGTTTCACCCTCGGATATGGGATACTAGTAATGATAGATGGTTATATTAAGGTTACACAATGCGTTAAGTGAGTACATTAATGATTATGTTAGTGATTACATTAAATATATAACAGAGGAAGAATAGAAAAAACTCATTGCCACTTTACGTGAAATTTTAGGCCGATATGACACACGCTCAAGTGTCAAACGTGTTATCATTGTTACGCTTTGTGTTAGCTTTGTATATTCGACTATTCAGGTGGGTCCATTAAACTGTTAAAACGATCAAAATGCTGTAGATTTGCATGAAATGTTTTGTTTTTTAATCTTGAGTATCATACAACAGCTGTTTATATTATTAACTGTTTGAATATTATTTATTTCTGGTCTTTAAGACGTTCCGGCCGACTACGTTGTTTGTATTGCGTTATTTGTTGCAGTCTATTTGAGCCACATAATTAAGCATTAAACCCAGTGAACTTTTCACATGGAGCAGTAATTCCGAAATTTTTGCACTATAGATGTATCGACATCAATTTAATAAGTCGGATCGAGATAAATATAGTAATGACACCAGAAACGACCGTCGCCTTTACAGCGAGCATAGTGTAACAGGATTCAAATGCGTACCAACATCAATCGACCGGTAGCACAGTATGTGAATAGCGCGCGGACCTCTAGCGCAGTGGCAATCGTTTCTGGCGGCCACTGTACTTTCGTTTTATAAGGACATCTGTGATGAGCGAATAAAATCAATGTGTCATTGCAAGGTGCTATTTTAGCTACCAAAGTACAGTATGTAATCGCCAAAAATGAAAGTCGCATCTCGAGCGAGCGAGTTCGAGCGAGCGGCTGGCTCGAGATTTCGAAACTATATAAAATAATACTAAATTCTATTTTTAGAGCAAATTTATCTCATTTACAGTCATTTTTGGCGGGTACTGTATGACGTAGAATCTTAACTTTAAAGCATTGCTTGACTATGAGCCAGCACAAGGTGGGCAATTAAAATATTATTAGAAAATTTCATATTAACATTTTAACTGTAGCTTACAATGACTATGACATTGAAATGCGCCGCATCTTGTGATCCTCCTAAAATTTCATAAATATTTCTGTCCACAACATTCCTTAAATATTTCTGTCCACAGCCTTCCTTAAATATTTCTGTCCACAACCTTCCTTAAATAGTTCTGTCCACAACCTTCCGAAAAGTGGAGGACATTGGTGTCCCTCATGTTCACTCTCGCTGGAAATTTCAAATTGGGGAGGGGGAAATTTTGTTTACATGCTACGTTTTTCCATTTTTTTCATGTACTGTTACCAGTGATAAGGAAAGACATCCCATACTATTTCATATCCGGTTATGTTCCGAGATGTCCGGATAATCCGGATACCCTGACATATAATTCCTTGGATGGTTGCAAAATACTGGTGCTGACCCACAAACTCTTAATTAGAGGATGCCGATTTCGATATATATTCTGTAACCTTATAGGAAGCGGTTTTTGTCCTTGAATCTACATATTTTGGCTTTAGGTGGGCGATAATTGTACTCCTATTTGCCTTAAGCTAAGAAGGCTGAGGCGCTGATTTGATCTTAACGGCTCACCGACTACTGGAACACACTAAATATATCGGTTTTAAAACTGCATATATGTCCTTTCACCGTAAACAAATTTATTATACGGTATTACATATTGCTGTCAAAATGTATTTACATAATCTAGACCCCCTAATTTTCTGCCGTTTTTGTGCAGAATTTTTAATTTGAGGCAAGTTATGACCGAGCAACCCGTTGAAATTTCACATTTTCCGGACTTGCGATCTTTTGAGCCTGACATATTTCTTGATTTATTATCTATATTTCTTAATTCCGTTTTTGGTGCTCAGGCTTGCCAAATGACAAAAAACCCGAAGCGTTATTGTCATATGCTCAAGCAATCTATTTCAAGATGGGCTATCGCGTTTTTCACAACGTTGGGTGAATTTAGCAGTTTTTTCGATACTTCTGCTTTGTGTTGAAATATCTTGCGGCCTAGGAAACAACTGAAAATTTGTCATCAGAGTTTTTGGGGAATATATATGTCGTAGTGGCAAAACATTTTACCACCATAGCCTGAAAATTCAGGGGTTAGATATATTGTAAAAACGATATCTTGTGTGTTTTCTTGAATCTCAAATAATCAACCTCAGATGCCACAAATTTACGCTTTGTCCGTAATTAGGTATTTAGTCCTGATTATTTGGACTAAACTTGCAAATTGACGGCTTTTGGGATTCCCGCTTCCTGGCTATCATTTGGGCTCTGATGACTTTCTGGCACCCATTGAGATCCCAAGATTTTCATATATCCAAATTTCTACTTTATCTTGAACAAATTCGTGTTCACTTTGTGTTTTTGTTGGGAGAGCAAGACCTTAATTGGCGCCGTGTCTCTCCGAAGAGACATCTCCCGATTTTCTTTCCCCTCCAGTTTTGTATAAACATTGTTAAATTTCTCCAAGTTTTGTTAAAAAATTTGCTGGGGGGGCATGAACTGTGGAGGGGGACTGGTTTCATATCTTTAAAATTTTGAAATTTATTTAATATAATGGCAGTTTTAACTTCAGAAAGGAAGATTGTAAAACATGGTCTGGTATTTCTATTAACGAGGTGTTTACCGGGGCAAGCTAAAACTTTCGTCGAGGCCACTAAATCTATCTGACACCTCCTCTAGTTTGATGAACCCGGTTCAGCTTTATATCGTTGTTTCTTCACATTCTATCGGAGCTAACGACAATAATAATAGCGCATGTGCAGTTATTTTATGTCCGTGGCAGTACATAGTAGTATTACAAACGTAAGGAAAGTTGTACGAGAAACTTAAAGATAATTTTGAGCAATAGTAATTGTTGTTCAAGACCGAATATTTTTTGCCTAATACTTTCATTTCGATTGAAGTGTACTATATTACATAGCTCGAACTGTGTGGCTTTGGCAGGAACTATATTAGCTACATTTTACGTTACAGAGCTTGTTGGAATTCAAATACCCGGATAGTCGATTTAAGTCGCCAGAAGACCAAATTGATCTCTATGCTCACGGTGGAATGCTGTTTTGGATGATAACGTCGCTAATTTTCTTTGTTGTGAGCCTATCAATCTTATGCGAAATCATCGTGTCACTATTTGTACTTTTAGTTTAGAATGACAGAACATTCCCTTGAATTGGCATTCGGTGATTCAGCCAGGCTTACTTTTAACCTATTCATTAGGTACTTATATATTTTGTCAGGGTTACGACTGTGAAATATTATCACATTGGGTCTTATTGTGATGCTTCGGCGAAGTTTTATTTTGGACTTGGTTGATTTCGCAAACGGTAGATAAAAATGTATTTTAACACTACTTAAAACTAAAGATATGTGCAAAACATCGTCCGAAATTTTGGTCGATTTCATTTAAAGGAAGACCCCTGCGATTTCCGTTGAACGAATTCTCTATTGTCTATTTCAACGCGAATATGTAAGATTAAAATTGATTCCGACTTCACATTTTTCTGGTCGTGACCGTATAATATTCTCCCAGAAATAATTTGTGACCCAGCCAGTGGTACGTAGAAATTATTCAGGTTAAGCTAATTTGAAGCAAACTAAAGCTATAATAGAAGACCAGTATCACGTATCAGGACTAATCGCCGAAATATTTCTATGTAAAATCTTCAACGGTAGTAAAATGCCAAATATTATGTTCATAATTATCCCTAAAACAGTGATCATTATGTAACATATTATTAGATAACACTTTGGATCAATACCGCTGGGTATATTAGATAAACCAGACGAATGAATCATAATAATTAAGCGGAGCGAAGCGAAGCGTTTTTGTTTTCGTCAGAGGGGGAAAATTCGGCACCGTCTGTCCGTCCGTCCGTTGAACTCCTCAATAACTACTGGGCCGATTTTAAAAAACTTATTTTGTTTGAAAGGTCTGATATCGGACAGGTGCAAAACATATAGATTTTTTTAAAATTTGCTTTAGTTAATTAATAATTACCTAATTAGTTTAGCGTTTTAGCTTATTTTCAGCAATTTCAAACAAAAAATACATATTTTTCAATAAATAATTAGTGCGAAGCTAATATTTTGGTGTATTTACTACATCTCGCCGTGGTCATTATGAATCTGGTGCTTATTTACTATTCGAAGAAGCTAAAAAGGCTAATTAGTTAGTTAATTAGCTCATTACTAATCAATTATTGTTAATTAGCTAATTTTTTGAAAAGTTTCAGTGTTCAAAAATAATTAAATATAAATTGCACCCGGGGGTTTTCTATGTCGCTGATCACGAATATGACATTTCTGAAGCTCTAGAACCCGGCCGTATATGCTAATTAGTTGGTTAATTAACTAGCTAATTAGGTAATTTTATGCAAATTTTAAAATCACTTCAAAATTGTTAATTTGTTGCGCTCGGGGGGTTTTCGATGTCGCTGATTATAAATATGTGACTTTTAAAGCTCTATGACTAATCATGTGTGCTAATTAGGTAGTTAATTAGCTAATTAGTTGATGTTACTAATTAGCTAATTTCTTTTAGCTAGCGAGTTTTTTGTATGGTGGTTTTGACATCAATTGTCTAAATACTTATAATAAATTGATTAGTTATTTGAAACACATGTACGCACAAATAAGATAACAAATACTATGCCTGTTGCTCCGCTCTCTTTTTGTAATTTATTACGTTTACTAGTATAAACATGTTGAAAGATCTAAAGCAAAAACTGTATGTATTAGTGATGGCATTGACATGTTCACCGTATCCTAGAAAAATATATATATATACATCAGATATTCCGGATATTGACGACATATCCTGAAATTTTAAGCAATATCTATACTTAAAATACTGATGTATACTAGACTGTCACTCACCTACAACTCTGTGACGTATTAAGAATTTCAGATACGAGGTTTTGAGTATATACTCTTGTACCAATATTTGCGGTGTAACTTACATTAAGTCAGGTACTACATAAGTGAGCTACCTTCACGGAACATTTAATTAACGTATATTAGGTGCGACACTATTTTATTTAATTGTTAGCACTAATTTAATTTGTATAAGTTGGATTTTGGGTATCCTGAGAATTTCGAGAGGATGCTACAGAGCTCGCGAAAGCCAACTAGTGACCGGAGTCTGGGCAAAATGTAGTCTAAATGTCACCAACTTGAAGTTGGAATCGGGTCTAAATTCCTGAATTCGGCAAAATTGGAATTCTGGGGATATGAAGTTGATTATTTTAGTTTCGAAATATTTATGCAAATTGCAACGTGTTTGGGTACCATTTTGAACATCTATGTGGCCTTGAATTTTGAGAATCATGCTAGCTTCTTCAAGCGTGGGGTCGCTTTTTGGCGCCCACTTCCTTCGGTCTGGCCCGATCCAGCATGTTGCCCTGGCTCCAAAATTTTTGCGCCCCACATAGATTTTAATCCTGAAAAATGCTCCAAAATAACGTTCATTTTTTACAGTTTTCGTTGGCTTTTTCGATTTTTAGTCCCAAAAAAGCTCAAAAATAAGGTTCATTTTTACAGTTTTCGTTGCTTTTTTCGATTTTTAACCCCAAAACTGCTCGCAAAACGTTCATTTTTACAGGTTTCGCAGTTTTCACACCTTTCCTCTTGATTGTTAGCCCTAAAAATGTGCGAAAAACGTTCTTTTGTCCAGATATCCCCAATTTCATTCCCCGATTTTTGCTTCCACTTTTCCTGATAGGGGGCCCATTTGGTGTACCCCCAGGTCCGCGAACGCCCGTGAAGAACACAATCAGATAGTTAAAATTTTTGTTTAATCCACAGCATAACGTGGCAGCTTTAAAAATATTTTCTAGATCCAAAGATATTTTAAGTAGAGTTAAGAAGTCTTCAAAATGGTTACGATGGGATTAAGGCAATCAAAGAAACGATAGGCCATGTATAGATGACATTTGTAGCCATAACACTGTGAATTTTTATTATTTAATTCACTAGTCTATTCATTGAAAGTAACATTCAGAAATATAGATAAATAGAAAGTCCATTGAAAATTAAAAAGAAGCAAAGATTCCTTATCCTTAAAAAATCTTAAATCCGAAAAACGCCAAATTTTTATCGTTTTCTGCTTTAAATTGGCTTGGACTAAAAATTCTTCAAAACATAAAAAAAGTAATATCATTTTGCCCGAAATAAGGTAATGTCGATTTATAAGTTTGTTTAGGTTGAAATGTCAGGAAAAGGAAATCTATACTGTTTTAAAATGAAAGTATGTATTTTGAGTTAGTAACTCGAGACGGGCGAATAAAGTGCTTCTTTTCCCTTTGCAAAATCGTGTTTTACTAAGACTTACTGCACGTAGAACAAACTCCGTAAATATCTTCCCAGAAGGTCATAGGAAAATATGGCAGCGTCCATTCTAGCGTTGATGGCTTCTCTCCTAACTGCCGCTACTTTTTTGCAACTGGTTACGGGGTGCAATGTTAGTATTTGCTAATATCCCGATCTATCCCATAACATTCGGATGCTCTAGCATATCCGGACATGCGTGGCTTCTAACTGATACAGTCGGCTTTGTATTGTTCAATTTTCGCTCATGACGTTATATTGCTGATTAGTAGTGATATTATTGCATTAATCGCGTTCTATATGTTATAAGCTTAAATATAAGCACGGCAGTATAAACATGTCATAATGAAAGTGAACTTTTATGTATCATTGAAATCTTCTTTGACTTTTACAAGCATCGAGAATTATTGGTCATTGCGTTATATACTAATTCGTTATTGATTCAAATAATACCAGCGAAATTGGGCAAAAATCAAGAAGGAAAGAGGTCCTGGGGGAAGTCTACCATACCGCTGACCTCGCTTGCTCCACCCCCGCCGACTGCCTAAGTCTTAGGCCGACGGACCTTCAACATCTATAAATAATACTAACGTTATTGTATTATTTGGATTTCTAGATTTATACTATGGCTTGGCTTGCGCCGTTCGTTAACTTCAGAAACAAGTTTCCACTTCGCGGTATGTTTTTGTACGGTGTTTTTGCAGGGTGTCCGTGCTGCTTGACTCTCTGAATGCTGAAAATGTTTGAATTAGGCAGTGGACCCGTGTAGTTTCTTAAATTTCTTGTTTGTTCAGTTTTCCCCTGTGTACGTGTTATATTGATGCGGCTTGAGTTCACAGAGACTGGCCAATCTAGTATGAACTGGTCCGAGCCGCCCTGTTCATATTCGGTCTGTGGCGTTGCCGGCTTTTATTGTATTGACGTTAAGTGAAGGACCATATTTGCCCAATAATGACTGCTAGTTGCCGATTGTCTTATAAAACGTGTCTTCTTAACTGATCCAACTCTTATTCCGATGTTTTGAAATGAACGGTTTATTGCCTAATATTGAACTGTGTAAGTTTGTCGACAGTCACATTGAAATGTTACTACACAACTATCACTACTTATTTTCACTGCAATTAGAATTTAGGCTGAGAGGGTGGCTAGTTTTTATAATCTCTTAGTTATATATGACCAAATAAATACCGTTAACTGTATATATTTGTTCAATTTTTGGAAATTGTTTTTTTTATCTTATTTAGTGGTTCATGAACCTAGGCGGTCTGAAATAGTGGTACGTGAGCATCGTAGTTTATGAACATGAGAGGCGTATAAATTTAGTGGTCCACGAACATGGGAGAGGTATAATTAGGTGGTCCAAGAACATGGGTGGGTCTGGATGTGGTGCTCCAAGAACATGTGTGGGTGTAAACTTATTGGCCTGCGAACATTGTTAGGGTAATCATGTTTATGTCCAACCAATGAAAACCTGGGAGGCGTAAGGGTGAAAACGACAGCGACGTACCGCGGACGTCAACAAGTTAAAGCTGAAGCGTATCGCAGTCTTCAGTAGAGTCGGTTGTCATCAAGTCTTACTGTTACTGAACTTAACCAAATTATCAGTTAAACTTCTACCGATTACGGGGTTTCGATGTTAGTAAGATATCTGCAGTATATCTAAATAGTGTGGATAGTACCTGTCACGTAATTGTATTCCATGAATTATTAGTTCCTCTGGCTTTTGCTGTATTCCATGCACATGGACATCACATCGGACGATTCAAAGACCGAGGAAGAAGAAATTGGGCCCGTCGGGTGGACACGTTTGACGTAACAAGCCTGGGGGCTTGTTCCAAATGCGCATGGTGTGATCATTGTTTTAGTAGTTAATACTCTACAAATATATCATCATACAACGGAAGTGTTAAAGTCAGCCTTTCATCGTTGTGTTATTAACAATATCCATCCTCACGTGTTTCTATTCCAACTTCGTGGGTTTATAGACACGTCAAAGTCGCCATGGTGCTGAAGCTTGTTCCTCTGTCAGTATCAGATATTGAGTAATAAATCACGTCCCACATCGGAGTTGAACAATCGCCTGCTATTATATTCCGTCATTTATACCCCACCCCCTAACGCTTCCGCCGCACGCAGCAATATAATTAGATATCGGAAGCGATCGACGATCTCATCATCGCGGGAGTTACGAGGGCGAAGCTTTGGAAGGTAGGACATTCTATTTTCATAACGAAATTGGCGCAACCAGTAGGATACTCCAGCGGTGTAGTTCCTGAATGATGTGACGATCCGGGGTCATAAAAATCGATAATTCCGGCCAATGCCAGGCTTACGGAAAGCCTGGAAATAGCACAATCCATATTGGCAGCTTCACCGGCAGCAACCAGCTATAGCGAGGCGTCCACTGCAGGTGATATAGACGTACTCAAGACCAAAATCAAGAAGAGGTGACGAGCATTTTGGGTAGTGATACGCAATGGCAAGTTCTTATTCTGCAGTTCATGCCTGACGAGGTGAATGCTGAAGAACAGGTCTACCAAGACTACATTGTAACATCACCAAATGGTTATTTGCTTCGCTTCTCCAATGAACACATGACATCGTTTGCTTCCTCCACCATGTTCAAATAACCATTCGGTGACGTAACTGTGTAGTCTTCGTAGACCTCTTTTTCAGAATTTACCTTGACAGGCGTGAGTTGCAGAATAAGGCTTGTCATTGAGCATCACGATCGAAAATACTCGTCACCCCTTCTTGATTTTGGCCTTGAGTTCGTCTATATCACTTCCAGTGGACGGTTCGCTATAGCCGGTTGCTGCCGGCGAAGCTACCAATGTGGATAGTGCTATCTCTAGGTTTGCTTTAAGCCAGGCCCTGGCCAGACCTATCGATTTCTTATGACCCCGGATCGTGAAATCATTCATTAACTAGAACGCTAGAGTATCCTGCGGGTTGCGACCATCTTTGTAATGAAAATAGAATGTTCTACCTTCTAAATGTTCGTCTTCGTAACTCCCACGATGATGAGATCGCCGATCGCGTCCGATATCCAATCATGCATGAAGCGGGAACGTTGTCATAGGCTGGGTAAGAATGACGGAATAGAACAGCAGGCGCCCGTTCAACTCCAATGTGGGACGTATTGTTACTCAATATCTGACACTGACGGAGTAACAGGCTTCAGGACCATGGCAACTCCGACGAGTCTATAAACCCACAAACATGGAAGCTAAACACGTGAGGATGGATATTGTTAATAACACTACCATGAAAGGATGATTTAAACATTTCCGATGTATGATGGCATTTGTATATAGTATTAACCACTAAAACTATGATCACACGGTGCTGGTTTGGAACAAGCCACAGGCGTGTTACATTAAACGTGTCTGCCCGACGGGCCCAATTTATTCTGCCTCAGTCTGAATCGTCCAATGTGATGACATTCATTGTGCCTGGAACAATACAGCAAGAACAGACGAGGTAATAGTTCATGGAATGCAATAGACACAGTCCTGGCAAAACAATAAGTCCAGTCAAAATTGATTGAAATTTCGTTAAATCGAAATCCACCGAAATTTTATATATTTGAAATTTTATTTCGTTGGGCCAATTGAATTCGGTGGAAATGTGGTTGAATCGAAATCCATCGAAAATTTGTTTAATCTTAATTATAGATACATAGGAGTTTCCTGCAATAAAAATACGTCAATATTTATAAATTTAAGATTTGTTTAATTAGACCAAAATTGTAGTTAATCGAAATTTCGTGTAATTGAAATCCATCGAACGTTCATTTAATCGATAAATCTTTCAAAAATTATTTTATAAATTTAAACTTAATTGTCCCCAAAACCGAAATCAAACGTATTTTTTGTTACAAATCTATCTGAATTTTCGTTTAATCTTAATATTGTTCTTTCGCTCAATCGAAATCGATTTTTTAGTTATTTTGCACGTATTTTTGCCGTAACTGTACTTGGCTAAAACTTACAGCTCGTTTGTGCCATTTCAGTTGAAAAATAATTTATTTTCGTTTTAATACGAAATTGCGTAAATTTTAGCATCTTGTTGTCTAAGTTTATGACATACCAGATGAGATTATGTCAAAATAATGCGCTAACAATAAAATGTTTTTCTTAAAAATATACAAGTTTGTAGTATTTTCTTGCAATAGTAAGCGCGAAGTGTTTCAAATTGCATTTTCTAATGAGGGTTTTATATAACCTTTGTTTCCTTGGACGAGTCTAGAAACTCGCTTTTCCAACTCCAGATTGATGTCGAAAATTCAATGTTAAGATTTGTTTTCACACTTTCGTTATATCGAAAATGTCTACACTATTTAGTCAAATTGATACAAGTAATTCGTAATAATTAAAAGTAAAATCTACCAACTTTACCAAAACATGTGGGAGAAAGTACAGCTCAAACTGTGCTAAATTTTCTTCTTGTAGAAAATTTGGCGTTGTTACCAAAATTGAGCCAGTACTGCTCGTGATTCTTCAAGAAAAAGTTGACCTCTTAAAGATTACAAAGAGTCTTGAAAAATTGCTTATTTTTAGACAAAATTAAACTAACAGTTGTGTTTCTTTTGAAGTTAAAACTTTTGAAGTGTCTTTTATTTTCAGTGAGACGAAGCTTTTATATTTATTGTATAACACTGGCGTCACTCAACTTTATGCAAGTCATTGGATCTGGTCTTATTTTCGGCGGATGTCTTTCTGGAATGTGGTAAAGTTGTTTATTTTTGTCCGAAAATCTAGGATAGGATATAAGTAATGTAGACCTTCTGACAAATATGTTAATCAGTGTTTTCGGCTAAATGACGCATTAGCAAAATTTATCAAACCGAGTGATTTATAGTGTACTCATCAGAAATGAGTGCTGCTCATGATGCGTTTGATATTTAACGCATCTTTAAAGTCTTTCGTTAGCTGTTCGAGATGTGCTTGAAATTTAATTGCAACAGTTCGATTTGAGTTCGGTCGCTCGAAAATTAATTTCTTAATATTGCATATATCCAATTCAATTATACGATATTTGCAACCATTTAGAATCTGAAACCCTTTACCCCCAACAAGTTGGATTCAGCTGCTAGTCTTCGGTGACTTTTGACAACTTTTACACGCAAGTAGCTAGTTTCTACCTTGCAGGTGAGCGGATTTCAGGTCCTTCTGTCGTTGAAAATGCGAACAAAGTTTGGGAATGTTATTGTTATGGTGGCACATCACAGTTATTATTAACACGTATCGACTGGGTGACTACTCGATAAATATAGATGCTTAATATGATTTTGTTGATAACCACACGGGAGTTGAAAATATGCTGAGAAAACTGGAATTTTTGCGGAAATTATCTAGAAAACTTGATTTCTGGAAGAAGGGCTTTTGGAGGCGAAAGTCTTTTGATGTGACGCGCTCTTCTCTCTCCGACCCCTCAATTCGAAGAAGCCAGTTTATAGCGCAGTAGTTGTGTCATATTAATGGAGACGTGATCTAAATTTTTTCGGGTCATTGGGCATTGCCGTCTTCATAATGTAAAAACCAGAAATACATTTTGTATGTACCTTCTTTTTGTTTCACGTTGTCAGGGGTATGGGCGATGTATTACTGTCGACTTTATCCTATGTAATATCAGCTTGGCATTAGCGTGTCAGTATATAGATTAGTTCGTTACGGAGATACGGCCGTTTCCGTTTATTTCGGATCATACGTGCCCATTTCAAAATCCAATTTTACGTAACTGTCGCAATAATGCATAGAGCTTTTATCGTTCATCGCTTTACTAAATGACCCTAGATGATCCATCTATTTTTGTATGATTGTGGAGATTGCGGTATGACCATTTCGTGTGTTTCATGTCTCTTCAGGGGTCCATTATAAAACCCATTGATACCTAATCCTAGAACGTACAGTCGCTGCCAGAAATAAGTGCAATCGAAAACGATCGAAATCGATGGAAAATGCGTTTAATCGCAATCGATCGAAATCGGTCGACATTTCGTTTAATCGAAAAAAATCGAAATTTTAAAATTTTAATATTTATTATTGTGTGAAAATCGAAATCGAACGAAATCGAAATCGATCGAAATTTCGTTTATTTGAAATCGATCGAAATTTCATTTTTCGAAATCGATTGAAATTCCGATCGATTATTTTACACTTATTTCCGGCCATGACTGTTGTAGATATACCACAGTAACACATCATTGTACCCAAGTGAGCCCTGATGCATAATAAATCTTTAAGTTGCAAACTGTAAACCCGTGTTATGGTAGCACTCGGGCCTAAAACTCTACTTGCCAATTAGATACAACATGCACCGGATTGTAGCATTACTAAAGTAATTTATGAACGGCAATGAAGTGAATGATTTGTTTGAATTGCTAAGGTTGATCTAAAATGCAAATATTATATCGGAGCTCGAATAGCTATGAACTACAAGTGGAGCCTTCGAACCACCCTAACCCTTGACTAAAAGCATAGCTCACCTTAGTCAATAAAACAACATTTTGACCCTACCTACCTTTACGGGGGAAAGTAGTTGGAAAATGTTACCCTAACTGAAGCGCACAAATAGAAATTTTAAGCGTTCGTTTGATCTATGGCACAACACGATCGGACGTTGATAATTTGAGTTATTGATGCCACAAGAAAAAATCTACAAACTGACAATCTCAAATTTCAGCACAGAACTAAAACTTTCGTTAACACTCAGAACTAAAATATTAATTTGGCCAGAAATAGGTTTGGCCGATATATTCTTGACCTCAGAAGCATCGGGTAACAATCACTAGGAATCAATAACAACTGATTATTTCAATGGTAAATACAGGAAATGACATGATACTTAATATCCAAAACGGGAAATTTACCACCGAACATTAGTATCACTTTTTGTCTGCCCGTATCTAGGCTGTCCACATCCTTCCGAACACCGAGGGCATGTTCATTCTCGGAGAAATTCAAAGTGGGGGTGCGGCGAAAATTTTGTTTACAAATGCCATATATTCCATATTTTCACGTTCTGTTACTGTTGTACCGATATTTTCAGGCTATAAAACGACGATTTAGCGTTACCAAGTGGTAAAAATATTTAAAAACATTTTGCATAAAGAAAGCATAAGTTTAGAGACATAATTTTTTTGGTTTAGTTTATCATCGGGATTTCAACCGATTGGGGGGACGAAAATTGGAAAAAATCGCACGCAATTTCGTTTACTCGTTTAAACAGGGACAGACGAATGCTTTTAGACGCGGACGGAGTCAATTTCTTCCGGCGGTTCCGTTTTTGAGCACTGACTTTTATGCCTGACTGTATAATATGCCATGGTTTCGACAAAGGGGCTCACTCCGACTTGGCTCGCGGAGTTTGGATTTTGACCTCGTGATTTTTTAATTTTGACCCCGAAGAACGACCAATCCGGCCTATGTGTTGACACTGCGCTTTTCTTTGGAATACTGGTTATTCTAAAAACTCTAGTATTTTCGTGAGACAGTAAATAATATTAGAACTCATATGTTTAGGTAAAATCATCAAGAATTTTGCTGTCATCACGTATAACTTGGAACTTAAAATATAGATTTGGCGAAATTTTTCCCTATATTCGTGATCTAGTTGAAGTACCTATTGTGATTTAACTCCAGGGATCGGGTACGGGGCAGAACACACATATTTAGAGCTAAAATTATTAATCTTTCTGTTATCGTATGTAACCATGTGGCGAGTCAACAGGTTTTACTGAAATTTTAACAGCGTTTATGAACGTAGCTTAAATATGTATTTTTAGTGTTAACAACACATTTACATGGTGTATTCATATTTGTGAATGAGTAATGGAGTAATGAATAAGTGAAGTTTTGGATCAAAATTATGATAAATTTTGCTTTCCGCATATGTGAATTTGTTAGTATATATACATAAATAGATTTAACTAAAATTTTCATCTTTTCAGTGATGCAAGCTGAAAGTTGTATAACATTTCATACTCTTCTTCTCCACAAGAACTAACGTGTGCAAAACTCTTATTTCGGACTATATAAGTTACACGCACATTATACGATAATCGCCTAATGATGAGCTAACCCACTCAACCACTATTAACTATACTGTTTTGTTGTCACTATGGTGTTAAGTGAATTACCTATAGTAACATCCTATAGTCATGACTGTTGCATGCAACCAAGAACGCAACAATCACATTAAGAACGTTTGACATTAGTTATTTAGTATGATTATTAAACAAAAACTGCCTAATGCCTCTAGGAGTGTCTTAGATTCACTTCAGAAGCTGAAGTGCTGAAAATATTTCATAGTAACATAGCTTCGTCATTTATATTCTACCGTTCGCCACATAAATCTTTAAAGTGTTAAACCACTGGTCTGAGCACAACATCTAATTTGTCACAATTGGTTATTATAATCTACCATCACATAACCATAATATATAACTATGGTGTATTTTACCAAGATCCCATTATTATCTGTGGTTGAATCTTATGACACTAGGTTGATGTACTTTATGGTCGTTTTGCGGCCTATCCATTTAGGGTGTCTGGAACAACGATCACCTATGGTTTTTTCTACTATTACAGTATTCCCGATATTGACCGCTGCTTGCTTGCTACTCGCAGATTGACCGCTGTTATTTCGTTGCTGACTCGCAACCGGCTCGTATGAAAACAAAATTTTATTTTGAAATTTTATAGTTTGTTTTGTTGGCTCGCTCGTTCGTAAGGCTACAGTAAATTGTAGCGAGTGTTCTGTACATGTCATTGGTTATTGGAAAACGGATACCTGGTATCCTCAAAACTGTTGAGGTATAGAGATACCGTCCCAGAGAACCCTGCGGGAACTACCATTGACATCTGTGTGAAGTTGGTCTATAAACGCCCACGTCATAACATAAAAGCAAAGTACTTGAGCATGACAGAGTGACTATTCTGCAAATATTTTTATAAAAGACTCATTTTCACTAAATTATATATGCTAGGTAGCTTTTTTAGCATTGTGGATCTGACGTCGTTTATCTACTTTGCGCTGTATCCGCCGATGGTGTACGTCACATTTCTAAAAGGTTTCTTCGTGTAAGTCTGTCTTGATGTGCTAATATTAATACATGAAAATACATGGCGTTGGATCCGATTCTACATAAGTCCTCAAAAGGAGGGCGTATGGGATGGTCAGAAATTTAGAAAACATGGAATTTTTGCCGACAGTTTGGAAAAACACGATTTATTGGAGATATACAACAGAGCTATTTTTCAGATTTTTAGCTGGCCAATGGATTTAACATTATATATACTATGTATACTAGTATTTGTTTTACTTTTAATCAGGCACAGTACGCGGCAGAAATGATCATCGCCTTTCAAGCGTGCTAACGTCGAACAATCACTGTTCGGATAGCGAGTGATCACGGTCATTTCTAATGGGTACTGTGTGGTTTTAGAATTTGTGTAGATCTTGGTCTGACCTTTTCACATTATTTATGTATGTAATGAAAATTTGCGGATCCCTGATCTGAGCAAAGGGCCATTGTCAAATTTTGTTTTTCTTAGAAAAATGCATCCAAAGATTTGGTTGAGATTCAAACCAGCACAGCTTCTGAAACACTGCTTGCAGTCAAAAAAGATTAACATAAAATACGATCAAAAACATATGCTGCAGTCGCTGCTACTTATTTGTTTGCGTAACAGTTCAGCTAGACTGAGTTAGCTTTTCATATGCGAATTTTTTCCGACATTGGCCTTTTGCTCAGTGCACAAGTTTTACTGGTGCAATAAAGAAATAACATTGGCCGTTAGCTGACGTTAAAATATAAAGTTCTAACAAGTAATTTACCTACTAGTCATAAATCAGCGTATTGCTTAACATCGTCACTGCTATCAATCATGTCACTATCTGTAACACTTCCGCTACCACTGTCTTCGTCAAGTTCATCTTCACCCAAATCGTTGTCGTTAGTGCGGGTAGGCATTTTCTGATAATACGGCCAATATACTTCAGGAATAGCTACGGAATGACACAATTCCATCAAATCGTTTCTTTTATACCGCGACATAGGCAGCTGTGCGCTGTACGACTGGCCCAGAACTTGTTGAGTTGATTTCCGCGTTATGTATTCCGAAACACGATATTGTTTCATTTTGGAGCAGAAATCTTCTCTGTGCTCAACCATAGACGTATCTTCTTTGCTGAGGCGCAACTGTTTCACTCGAGCAAATGGTATTTTGGGACACCCTTTGCCCCAAAGGCGGCCAGCAAACGTTCTCAAGTCTTTAAAATCTTTGAAATGCATCTCCTTCACCAGCTTAAAGGGCTCTTTATTACATTTAACCAGTCGTTTGGCACGCATATGTTGACATTCTTAGAAGCCGCTTCAATGCATGAAGGAAGGCTATCACACTCCATGGGTGTATGGCCAGGTTTTGAGAAAGGACTGCCAAATTGCACGAGGGCCATTGTGTTGCCGAATAGCATAGATAAGTGCTGCCAATATAAACTGATTCCGATTCTGTCCTGAGCAAAGTATCGGAAAACATGGAATCAGTTGACCCTTGCGGAAAATAAGATATGTAATCAAGCAAACAAGTGCCAATTTCCACGGAGCCCCGCTGTTCCTCGACCTCTGTCCAATAGTACGAATAGCCATCATTCGTCGCCTGATTGCAAAATGTCATATTGTGCGTTGAGAGTTTCCTTTTATAAAATAATGTTGATACATTTGACGAAGGTACATATAAGACAGCTTCGAGGTCAAATGTAAAGCTTTGAAAATCAGCAAGCTGCTTCGACTTGGCTTTGTCGATATCCTTAGCCTGTCGAGCATCGTCCTTCATGACTATATGCCGGCGATATGACTCCTCGAGACGTTGTTTCATCTCACCAGTTGCGTTATTGTACTGGACACATTTTGAACATTGGTCTTTTCGCGGTTTGTGAATGAAGACTTTCATTTCTTTCAAAATTCTAGTATACGAGTTATAAAAAACCGGAGTAGCTCCGCGATCATGGCAGTATTACTCATACAGACGGTGCATATGCTTCTTGGATTTCAGCCGTGCTTCTACATAATGACGAGATTTTCGGTGTTTTTTTCGTAGATAATGACTCTAGACTTTCGGAAAACTGTTTATGTGGGATTTAACGATAACGATTTGATCTTCTGTTAAAGAATGACTCACAACGCGAGCTTTTGATTTTGGCTGATGTGTGCCGGAGTTCGAACGATTTGCCAAACAAACTCGTATGAATTTAGGTTTAATATCGAGCGTTGCCATGCAGAACCCTCTGCAAACTTCACCTTATTTCCATCATTGTCAACGGTGAGGTGATACTTGTAAGCTTTTTGTTTTCGCGAGGCAGTGCCGACCACTACTCGTTGCTTGGGCTCACCGAAAGTGACGTGGTTACAAATAAACGATCGTTGATCTTGTGAGTTATAATAATGTTCGAAAATATGGCGACGATGCTCCTCGTCAACTTTGCGTGCACAGTCGTGAGGACATCTTGCTGGACAGTCAACTGGTTGCAAACATCTTGCGTATACCAACTTATTGGAACGACTGACGTATTCCTTACCAGCGGCGCGACGACGCTTCGCAACCTGCCAACTTCTTTCCTTTTTACGCAGAAGCTGTTTATCTGCGGTGCATTGCCGAATCTCGTCCACAAAGTCACTAACTAGACCATGGGCATCAATCACGGGTGGTGCTGGAGCAGTCGACGTGAAGGCGTCGTTTAATGGCAAGCTTGCAGCATCCTGAATTTTAAAAAATGTAGGTAGTGGATACAACAATGGATTAAAATCAATATAGTATGCGTCTCGTGATATAATACAAGTATGCAGAGAGAACACGGTAGCCACGAACACAAACAGTTTTCTAATATGTACGATTCCAAAGCACTACACGACTATAATAAAAATCAGTATGATATGCCGTAGTGTAAACTTGGAGCCACTGACCTGTGGTTCTGGTTCTTTGCAACTGTATGTCCGAATAGAGATCATAACCTCATTTCCATTCCGGCGTTTTATCATACATGCCTACAAAGGGCATGGGGCGTACGAAACCCTTGAGGCCTGGACCCCACGTCTTCCTACACCGCAGAGAAAAGTGAATCCATCTCTCTAGAGAAATTAGGTCGACCAAGTGTACTCAATTTTATGTTCTTCCGGTACCATTAATTTTGGATTTATGATTGGTAAAAATATATATTCTACTACTCAAACACCCAAATCCTATAATCTAAACGATAGATACAATAATAAACACATATATAACACAACTATCTACCAAAGCTGCCTAGATCGTAAAACTAACTGGAGAGCAAATAATGAGAGACTAAATATCCGGTTTTCTCCGCACAGTCGGATAAGATATAACTTTCAAACAAAAAAAATATAACCGGTCATTTGAAATATAAAACGAACGACATCGACTTTTTTGCTACCAGACAGAAAATAAAAACGCTTCGCTCGGCTTCGCCTCGCTCCGGTCAACTAGACATACGTTCGCTTCGTGTTATTGCGTTGGAAACATGAAATTATTGGTTATGGTTTTAAAAGGAAATATGAAGGAATGCCATAATTTTCTGATCGTTAACCAGAGATATTGTTCCGGCTAGTTTTGTACAGCCAGGATTATGCTGCCCCCCCACCAGCTCCTACAATTGCACAGTTTGTATCAGGAATTTCGAAACTCATATTTAACGATATCTAAAAACTTTGTAAAAATACAGAAAATAGTCAACCTAGCATACTATTAGTAACATTGACTTAAAAATGCAGTCATAGGCAACTGCAGCGACGCTTACTGAATCATCTGGCACTCCAGCTGCTTCGCTGTCTACCGAGTTAAACGACTCGTCTAGTTCAGGATTATAGTCGCTGTCTTTCCGGTCGGAAGCTGCACTTTCGCCTGCAGAATTACTGGTGTCGCTATGTTGACGAATACGGCGTTTACGTTGCTCATTTTCACGGTCTATTATAGCTTGAGCGGGGGGTATACATCATCGCCGTGGTTCAGTAGTAATCACAGTATTAACAGTCATGACATCTGCCGGGATATCGGGGATAAATTCAGTTGCGATTGTCATGTCTGAAGTTTTTGGGCTGGATGACGTTTCAACAGTAGCTTGCGTCTCTGCTGCTACAATTGCGGATAACGTGTCTGCAATTACATCAGAAGCGATACTTGATGTGTCCACAATAGTTGTTGTAGTTTCGATGCCCGACCTTGAGTTTGTACTGTAATTGTTCAACGCATCAACCATGTCAGGAATATTGTTTTCAAGGCAGTATTCGCGCAAATGCCTTATAGCATGCAGCACACCAACGTGCTTTGTTGATAAATGTCGAGCAGTGTTGTAGTTAACGAACGGACGAATGTTCTTTTCGTTAACGTATGTGTAATTGTTGGTTCCAAAACACCACACGAAACAGTTGTTTAATTTCCGGCATTTTTGGTTCTATCTGGAGCATCGGTGTCATCTGATATAATACCGGGCCAAAATGGATGACCCCTACATTTAAACCAAACGAATTTGTTCACACTAAATGCCATTATTATTATTATAATTGTTAACAACTGCGTAATTAGTAATACTTTTTAGTATGATACTTCCTAGCACTATTAATTATTATAAACACCTGTTTATGAAATACTAAAGTAAGCAAATTCAACGTTAAGCAACACAAGTCACGACAAAAATTGTTTATATTTCCCCAAATTCGACGCCAGAATTTGTGTCGTTAAGAGATTACAAATAAGTTTATAGGTGGGCATCAAAGCACCAATGTTTTGCTAATCAAACTTATATCTTAGTTTCATTAATCAAAACAAAAATACTAGAAGCTTCGGGTTAGCGGCGAGCCGGAAGACACCGCTCTACTTACACGGCTAAACGTTCGTATAAATTCAGTTATATATGTGTAACAGGTCCATACGGATCGTTACGAGGTGGATTAATCCTGACCACAGCCTAATGGCAAACTTTTAGCGAAAACCCATAATCTTGACCACATGATAATGGTCAACTTTTACGATAATCCTGTCCACACCCCAATGGTCAACATTTTTTTCGAACACAAATAATCCTGACCACAGTGCAATGGTCAACATTTTAGCGAACACCAAAAAATCCTGTCCACGGTATAATGGACAACATTTTTAGAGAATACTGAAAAATCCTGTCCACAGTATAATGGTCAACATTTTAGCGAATACCAAAAATCCTGTCCACAGCATAATGGACAACATTTTACCGAATACAGAAAATCCTGTCCATATTGTAATGGTCAACATTTAGTTGAGTTCCCCAATAATCATGACCACATGTATAGTGGCCAACATTTCCGAATTCAGCCACCAGAGTCTTCCCAACCTGGGACACCCGACGGGAATAGCCAAAAGGGTGAGGAACCCACCGTCGCCTTGCAATACGTACATTTATGTAAGCAGAACCAATTAATCGCCTCTTAGCATAAGCGAATATATAAACTGAGCTCTGTTGTCACCTCATATGTAGACTGCCTAACTGGCACAAACCAGGAACCACCGTATATACGTAAACCAGTAATTGAAACAATTCTCAAGATCAATACACTATATAAGTACATAATTACAACAAATCAGAAATTATCGGATACATACGTTAATAATTGAAACAGAACTGAAACCAAGGTATATATGTAAGAAATCGGAACAAATTCAACAGCACCATATATATGTATATATAGGTAAACGACAGGAGTCCGGAGTAATCAGGTTCAAAAGTCCCGCTATGTAACCGACTTGCACTTTCAGTATTTCGGCCTGCACCGCCGACATCGGTTTGATTAAAATGGGTATCGTTATGGATATTTCAGGGATGGATAATCGTCAAGGAATTATAACCGTGTATACAGATATCTATATCCATCTATATACATATTGATTGTAGTGCCATAAGAGCATGCCTTGGTATATGTAATGGCATTATCATGATTTTACCATATTGTCGTTGGTTATAAAGGCATAATTGATATATACTTGAATTATTTACTATTAATATCACTTTTGTAATACTTTTGATGGCCATAAAGGCACGTGTTCGATATAAATTATCTTGATCATATCATGTAATTGTGTACCGTTGGAACCGATGTTGTTGCTCATATGTCTTTTCAGGTGCACGATCCAGCCGCTTGATTGGGATAATATTCGTTAACCATTTGTATATGAGTGCTATATTATATTCATACCGTTCGTTGTTATTATGTGAGGCCATAAAAGCGCCGCCCTATTGTTGCCATTGCATACCGTTTTTATGATTATGCCGTACTGTATTTGTACGATTCTATTGGGTTGAACAGTCCATAAAAGCGACTGTGTTGTACCATGATATTACGTACCCTGTTTGTCATACTTTGTTGTATTTTTGTAATCTTTAGGTTGGAGGTACGATTGATTGAGTGTAACTTATTTGGGATGATTTTAGAAGAGAAGTTAGGGATTTTACGCATGCAAGCTGGTGTTTTATAGTTGCAGCACGTGAGTATGGCGAGCCTTTGCCATACACGATCTCGTAGGAATATAGGACGGTACGACTCCCCGCTGTATATGGAGAAGTGAGCGACTATAGCCCTACCCCGCGTGGTAGGACCGCAAAGTTTATTTGGATTCTTCGTAAGAAAGATTGGCCGTGACGGATACCCGTCACGACCGTCTTCACGAATGAGGACCACAAAAAATGTTGCTGTCCGCCCAAAAGCGAACAGCAATTGAGAAAATTCCCCGAAAAGTATAAGTTCAACTCCGAATTATAAACTTTACCAGTTAGTTATGGCCACACTGGTAATTGACAATGTTTTATGAAATATTATTTACCAGCGTTCAATGTCGCTGGTTAAGATAAGCAATAAAACTAGAAATTTAGAAAATTTGGCACCGAAAATATCGGCCCCGGTCCATAACTCCGGAACCGTTGGGAATTTCAAAATTTAATGCTTAACATTTATTATAGAGAATTTTACGATCTTTCGAATGAGACCAGTTTCGTGGAGATCCGACCCGGATCCACGGACTTATGAGAAAATATGTAGATACGTAAGCAGGTAAAGTACAATTACTTAAATAACTCCATGAATATTAGTCACAAGGTTATATATGGCATCATCGAGATCCCCAGACTCCCCAGACCGAGGCTTTCTTTTGGGCCCGGACCGGTCCCGCTGCGCCCACTTTTAAGTACCTCTTCCCATGGAAAAACATAAAGTAACGCCACGACCGGCGTGTAACCCCTTATTGAAATCCCTGTATCGAGACTAACCCAAATATATATATAACACCCCAGAAAAGTATGCCTCGAATCCAGGGGAGCCGTTTAAAACACCCTACCCAGAAAAAAATTGGCATGGACCCTCCCCCGAGAGTCTATTTTGCCCCTGTAGACCGAATACGACCCTGTTACATATCGTTTTCCTCGGTCGGAGGTACCGAGTCCGAGACTCTTTTGGCACTCCGGCCATCGTCCAAGAACCCCCACCCTCTTTTTACCCCTTTGCCCTCTTTTCGTTTGTTTTGTTTACTTAAGTCACGTCTTTTCCGAGTACGCCTTTTCATATAAAATTAATGTTTTCTTTTGATCAACAACCACGTTAATGTTAATCTAATGGAAAAGTTTGCTTGTCGGTGTTTCAGCTTACTGAGTAAACAGACTATATTAATTTGGTCGTAGCAGTTCCATACTAAGAGTATACGAATCTAGTTGATGCCTACTGTTAATAGTAAGAGCTTATAAAGTTTCTTATCAGCCGTTAGTTTTATACGAACTTGGAGGTTTAGACGCTCGCCTCGCAAGCTTGCGCTGCTGTTAATATGAAAACTTATAGTTTAATATAAAATTTGCAGTTTGATCAACGCTACAGGTTTGTTAAGTCAACAACTCAGTTTATATAAATTTGATATTAAATATTAGTACTGGTTGGACTACTGGACGTTAAGCCTCCGAATACGGTCAACTGCGTACCTGCTTGGATGTTAAATACGCGTTTTCTTTTCTTGGATAGACGTAGTTTAGTATAGTGTTATTGGAATCTTCTAGAAACTTTGTACGAGGTTTAGCGCTTTATATTTAGCTGGATGTCGTTTGGACCACTGAACTTCGCTACTTTAAGCAAACAACTTTGACCCCCCTTTCGTTTGCTATAAAGTTAATATCAAAGTCGGCAGCATTTGAAGAAGTAAGCTTAACGAACTTCATATAAAATGAAATTGTAAGTTTAATATAACTGGCAGGGCCGATATTTGATTTAGAGTACCGAGTTCACCGAATCGAGTTGTTTTATATGAAGTCTGCATTAATGTATTGAGGTTTGTTTAATCTGACGAAAAGTTTCCAGAAAGTTGCTTTAGTTTAAGAAAATTTATATAAGTTTAAGATAAAGTCGTAAATCTAATTAATTATATAAAATTTTATATCAAAATTTCTTAAAATATCATCGGAATTTGTTCCGATAAAACTGTTGGATTAAGAGATTTAATTTAGGGTCGAATCTCCCCAAAAGTGCTGAATAAGCACTCTAACCGCCCCGAAATTCAAAAATTTAAATTTTCAAAATTTTAATATAAAAGCAGAGTTGCAATAACTCTGCAGTGTTCAGTATGACTTCGACAGCGCAGAGTTCGGTCGTTTTGCAGACCGGCTCTGGCGCTTACTTTTACTCATATGTTTTCGTTTTTTATTTGTTTTGGTTTCTGCGATGGATCGTGCGTACGGATGGGCGATTGATGCTGGAACAAAGACCCGAACGCTGTAAGTGTAGACAGGGAGGACTGACCGTAGGATATCGTAGCACTGAAAACAGTTAGGTTGAGTACGTTCGTAGCAGCCACTAGTGTGCAGTAGAAAACGTGTTGATCGTAAGCAACGCTAAGTCTCCGTGGACTCCCTGTCCATACTTGATTTTTACATGATAGCCCTAGCTCGTCCCGCCGACCCGTGGTCTCAGCTAGTCGCTCGAATGTTTGGACTGGACACCCGAAGTCATACTGGACCTCCCTCGGTCAATGAGTTAAGGCACAAACAAACGCGACACTCGCGTTGTGATTAATTTTACATGATTACCTTAGCCGAGTTAGGAATTAGGAAAATATTATTTGAGCCGACCGAGGTTAACCAAGATTTCTGATTGAAAATTACCATTGTAACTCCGAATCATCCGCGGTCTCGCACAACTCTTTCTCGACATTTATCAAAGATTTTATTCAACGTTTTGTTCATATTGTTGCTTTTTGGACGCAAGTTCGTCCACCAAATTTGCCACCTGGCTAGTAAGGAGTCACGATATGATAGGAATTGAGCTACTATAGGATCTCAATCAAATTTTATATGCAAGGCAATACTGTTTCAAACAGCGTCCACCAACTGGAGCTCGTGTCACCGCTAGATAAACCGCCTCAGTGTCTCGTGAGCTGAATAATTCACTTAGTGTCTAAATTTGACATATCTTGAAAACCACACCAGGAATTGGGTTAAAATTTTACCCGGATCTCGAGGAGGATCCGAGCCATAGTTTCGATACAAGCAAATATCGCGTCAGAAACACAAGCCCGACAACCCTGAAGGGACCCGCCCCCTCGAAACAGGAAAATTAAAATATCTTAGTATCTACTCCAGGAATTTTGCTGAAACTTTCGGAGTTTCTTCGTAGTAATGTCCACTAACGAGTGCGACTTCAAACCATATAGATTCCAACCCGACGGCCCTGAAGAGGCCTAACCCCACCAAAAAATGTAAATTCAGGACTAAAATCAAAATATTCTAAGATCCTTTCCAGGAATTTGCTGAAACCCTCGCTATTTCTTCGTAGGAATGTCCGCTACCGGACACCACTTCGGAACTCAGTATTACCAAGTCGGAATCACAAACCCGACAGCCCGATAGGGGTCCGCACCCATCTAAAACTTCAACTGTTTACCACTTAAAATTTCCTACAGGAATCTCGGTAATTTTTACAGTACAAATAGAGGCCCTTTAGGCATTCCATTTGAAATATTGAGCCCGGCAAAGCCGCGGCCTGGTCAGAAGTTACAATAAATTTAAACCCGAGCAGCGCAAAAGCCGCTCAGGTTTTCGGTGCAAATTCTTAAGTTTCCTTTTCCGTATAAGCAGTTTCATATTTAGTTTTCGGTTTAGAGATTTCCAGCATATTTCTGTTTCCCCTCCTCTGTACATAACTGTCATCAGTGCAGCACGACTGCATCGCAGTCGCGAAATCCTTATACGCTGCCATCGGAGCAGCAGTATCAAATTTACCAGAGTTGGTAAATTTGTTAGTAGTGGCAAACTTTTAGGATAGTAGAATTGACGATATCGCTAGACGCGATGTCGAGTCTGTCGGGTCTCGGCCCGACCGACCATTTTTTTGAGAGGACCGTTGACCCGGTCCGAGAAAATCAATACGCAAGGTCAAGCCCAGCCGCCGTGTGAAATTTAGTGGAGAAAGGCTGGCAGAATACAAAGTTATTAGGAATTCAAGGTCCGCCCCAGGACCGATCGAATTGTATCGGAAAAATCTAGGTCAAAACGTAGGAACTGAGCAAGCTAAGGAAACAAACCGAGTAAAATCCAGTTAATAAAATTGTTACGGTTGTCCCGACAACCGGGGCCTCCAATTACGGACTCGCCCCGTCGAGTAGAAATCGCCCGAAACACTAGTTCAAATTTAGTGCTAACTCGTGCTTCTTTTTAGAGTCTGTTTCAAGTCAAATTAGTCCAAGTTTTAGTACGCTCAGAATGGTGACGATGACGTACAGGACATCGCCACCTATGGTGTTAGTATTCGTCTACTTTGTAGGTACTCAAATATAGTTGTAACCACTGCCCTATGTCCCAAAGTTGGCATGGTAAAAGTTGTACAATATAAACGCGTAACCGCTCTCCTGCTAAGAAGAGGAGTAGTGAACCAATCAAGTAACAAAATTAATAGGAAGTCAATTAGGTAGAATCGGTTTATTAGCCCTGTTTATTATAATTCTTTCGGTCCGAAGTCGACCGTTACAAATTAGTGTACAGTGTATCTAGGAACCACTAGATCTGCATCCCGTGGTGGAGCAGCTCTTTCGATCGAGTTATCAACAATAATTTTAGTGTGAGTTTCGTAGTCGCAAGTTGCGAAAAGCTAGAAAATTCGGTTTCAACCACAGTCTACCGGGACCCTTAAGCCGTTTGAAACATAAGTCCGCCCGATTGTTTTTAACAGTGTTGCAGCTCATGATAATGGACTCGAAATGTCCATCCTTGGCAGTTATTTAGGTCATGGATTAGCTGCAACTTAAGGTCAAATCTTACCCTTTACCAGTGTGTTTGTGAAACGATCGCATAGGAGACAAGATCCAAAATTAACCAGTATATTTGCACCTGCTACTGAAATTTCATGGTCACTTTGAGTACGTATGTATGCATGCGAGTAGGAAAAATTTTTAGGTTGTACTACTGTCGCCCCATAGAATTCAGGAGTCGTACCGATGAGCACGCCATAATCTTGTCATGGTATTAAGAAGTATTGTTGTATCGTTGTTGTATTACGTTGTCGTAGGTTAACCTCATCGCTACTAACCGCGATTATAAATAACCGATTATTATGTACCATAGTCTCGTGGTTAGAATGAGCAAGATGAAGTCTCGCGAACGTCCCGTTGTACGCTCTACCCCGCATACCTTGTTTCGTTTCCGCCAATCGCTTACCTGAACTTGCTATTTTGTCGGAGTATCCTCTCTGTTAGTAAACGTAGTACCGAGCAAGTAGTTAGTTCAATGGCGCCTTTCTTCTATCGATAACTAACCGTAGCGTTTACCGGTACTGACTTTTGATTTGACCCCTTGCTTTTCATGAGTAAGGTAAGCACAGCTGTCATTAAAAAGGGCTTCACAGTATATGCCGTGTTTTGACTCAGCTGTGAGAGTTCTGTGAAAAAGGCGATGACTCCACAACCCGCCCCAATTGATGCTCTGCTCATCCTTGTATTAGCGTACCACATCTGCGACATAATGCTTATTGTATTCGCCCGTATCTGTCTATATACCCATAATTTTGCGACTCATCAATAAATGCTCAATGGAAACCCAAGTTGTCCAAGTGTTTTGCTGAATCGTAGTAGCGATAGGAACTACAAGCGGTGCGAAATCCGTCACCCCGATCGACGAACCACGTTCAGGTTTGACACGCGCGTTGAAGAAGCAAACCTTAGCGTGTCTCGCCGATTATAAATAAGTTTGTTAATTATGATTATATTACAATAGGTACGACTAGTGCGACTTACAAGAGAAATTCACCGCGAATTTTAACTCACGCTGAGCACCCAAAATAGGAAATTTACACCCGCGCGAATCAGACATTAAACGTATAGGGATTTGTCGGACCCTAGTGGAGGCCACTGGCTAAATTAAATAAAGTAGTCGTTTCGATAAAGTGCGAACCGATTTTAATCAAACCTAAACACTCAAAATTTTACACTTCCCGGGTTAAACGTGGATAGGGAATAGCGGTTTGGTCTCTTTGGCCTGTGAGCAGGTGACGGAGCCAACCTCCCTGGGGACCTCAAAAGTAGTACCTCGTAGACTACGTGCGCAACCCGTCCGGCAGGATCAGAACACATCCTGTGAAGCGCTCCTGCGGCTTGCTAAGCTCCATAATTTCTTGGGCATTACCCGATTAATAGAAAATTTTCCCAATAGGTCCGCCCTTGAAGTCACGATAGCCGGGGTCGTATGGGCATTACGTCTGGGAGGTGCGTAATGCAGCAGCGTCACGTCGATATTACATATGAAATCATACCCTAATATTTCGGCCTGTTCGCTTGTATTGCCAAGCTTAAACTATGTAGCCAATGACGCCGAACAACAAATCGAATAGAAAGGCATCCTTTAATATTTAAGCAATTATCTATATTACGGTCGAGATGTGTTGGCCTTTTGCTTTGACAAAGTTGGCGCACTAAGTCAACGAAAGCGAAAGGCCAATGTACATTGGCCTTTTACTCTGATAAAATTGCCGTACTAAGTCAATGGAAACAAAAGACCAATATATATATTGGCCCTTTGCAACTAACATACTTTATATTGGCCCTTTGTTATTCGCCGATTTCCTAATGTTTTGAGATTTGCTCTTTGTTCAGGGCAAATTTGAGTACATAAGCGGCAGATTTTTCTAGAAATACATATTTCGACACTTATTATGATATTGGCCCTTTGCTCAGAGCAGGGACTTGGACCGAAGAGGTTTTAACACGGCGCACTGCATAAACCTAATTTTAGAAAATATATTTAACGCTATTAAAGTTTCTGTAATCATTTTGGTAAAATGAGTACTGGAAACAAAATGGATTTCTTCGCGTCGATACCATTCTTATGATCCATTTCGGATACCATACGTACTGTACGCACAAGACAAATTTTTGTGCGGATCCGCTGGATTTTGGGAGTTTTTTAATCTTTATTCCTCTATTAAAATACTGACTGCTAAATCCTTTTATCTTTGAGTGCGTTTGCTGGTATTTGAAAGTAATATTTCGCGCATTCGAGACTTTATGTTACTAGCTGCTAGCACTTGGATTTTGCAGAACGTTTGACTATGGAGTTGCATTGCTGCGAAAGCACCTGTGCTTTGTATGTTTTGTCAGTAGCCGATGTAGTTTTCTTCTTTGCTATGCATATAGAATATTAAGAACCTTGTACACAGTTCGAGCGAGTGAATGACTTGCGGGAGATTTCTGCAAACTTAAAACAAATATAATCACCGTTGGGTATGTCCAGTAGGATATTATGCAATAGTAGTGAAGAATGACTGTTTTAAGCTTAGATTATCAGCGGTTCATTGACAAGATCATACCGCTGTCACTATGTTGTTGATTTGCTGTTTAAAGGTTTTTCGGACTTGAGCCTCATCAACGCAAAACGACACCCATTGTGATCGCCATATCGCTGATTTTATACAATAATGGCCTAAGTCCAAAATTACGAAATGATAGCTAACCTTACCAACGTGTAGAGCGCAGTCGATTTGGTTTGTAGACTTGGTGGCCTAAGTCCAACGATATTTTATACTGTTATGTGAACGTAGGATAAAATGACGTATCTTTAAACCCATTTATTTACTTGCATAAATAACATGATTATCATTATCTAATCTAATATTTTTAAAGGTGTTCAATCAGTCATTATTTTAGCCCTTTTCCGCAATTTTTTGGGAAACAAATCCACAATATTAGTATGTGTTTTATGTTCTTTAAAAGTCTCAGTTTCATTTACTACTAGTTTTTCTTTAATCTCATTATGTATATACGTATTATGTTCCAAGCAATCTACTGAAACAGCAGCCATTTTACTAGTCATATCGTTTATCAAAATAATCAGTTAAATGTTGTGTTTTGGTGTCAGTAATTTAAGTTACTTTAAACTGCAAATGTTTTTATTTGCAATGCTGTTAAGAATTATAGTTTTCTCTTGCGTACTGTACGCAGTTTCACTGAAAGCATAAATGAGTGAACCTGGATCATTAGACATAACTGTTTGAATCTTACACAAATATATATACTTTTTCAACGTTTAGAAACATGTACTCATCATCTGGAAATATTCTCTCTTTAACTCTTAAAATATTAGTAGTGCCCGTTTGAGATCTAAGAACAAGTATCCATTGGGTGTTGTTGTTTAACAGCACTAGTAGGAAATTCGTTTTCTATGGCCACAATTCTCCTCCATGTGTACAAATAGGAGATTTATGTTTCAAGTTTGGATAATGAACCATATATTGTGCATTTCTTGGATTGTTCTTAGGTATATATTAACCTTTGTAATATAAATTTTGTGTAACAAATATTGTACTCAGTTTATTATCTCGTTTTTTGAAAATGCAGTATGTAATTTTTTTATTATTTACTGCTTCTAATATTAAATCATCAAGAAGGCAAATAGCATGCAGTGTTATATTTTGATGAAATGTGTCCGGAATGCCTTCATGATATTTCAAGTTTGGCATTTTATTAAATAATTTAGCGTATATAACTTGAAAGATGCTGTAATGAAACAAGTTTTATAAACTGGTTTATAAAGAAAATTTGAAACTTGTAACAGTTTTGTAATCCATTCAGTTTTATGCGTTCGTCCACTTTAGGTGCGTACACCATGGCTGTTCTTTTGTCAGTATCACGAACTGCGTTGTGCATATTCACATATTTACCATTATTCACATTTTAGTGAGCGGAATTTATATTTCTCAATTTCGCACGGTTATCCGCGTTCACCAAACGACATGCAGAATCGGTCAGCTATGCTTACGGTGTAGAATACTTCTTGCTATGCAGTTTCAGCAATTTTTCCTTCGTTTTGTGTTTTATCAGTTAATTTTTGTATTTTCAGAAAGCCGAATCGGTCACCAATGTTTTCGTATAAACCACAGGAAGACGAAACTGAACAGGGTCAGTCGTCTGCACCCATTGGTCACGAAGATGGTGACGCATGGCTTGGCACTACTCTGCCGTTTGGCCTTCCGCCGCTAGACTATGGCGGCAATGTATATAGTCCGACTACGTATTCTGTTAATACGGCTAGTAATAACTCGAAATTTGTCACCAAAGAAACAACGGTACTCTCAAATAGAAGTAGTGGTCGTTCGAATTTTACATCTGCTAGGGGCGAACAAATAATGGGTTCGAACAATGGAGATCTTGGATTTTACGATGGTGAGGGTTTGCACGCGGCAGACGGAACATTTCCGGTAGCTGGACACTTGGTTATCAGACAAGAGTCGGCTGGGCAGTTTCAAGAATCTGAAGATGATTTCGTCACCGAAGTGTATTCTAATTCAGACAAAAATTTTGATGGAAGGAGTGCTATAGCATGAGCATATATTATTGCCTGAATTAACTCAAGTGTATCCTAATGCAGACAAAAATTTAGATGGAAGGAGTGCTATTACATCAGCATAAATCATTGACGGACTTAACAAGATAAACATGTCCCTAAACACCGCATACATAACGACAAATTTTTCTAATTTATCAAAATATTCTGATGTTTCCGTCCAATATCGCCTTGCATATGTGATTTTGAAACGAACGCTCTTTTATGTAGTAAAATAATTTTTTCTCTCGAGTAAATAATACAACTTTGTTGGTTTTAGTGTTATGTTGGTATATTACAGTTTGTATGATGAGGAAAATAACTTTCACCAAAATTTGAATAATTTTGAAAACATGAGTGTACTTTTGAGAAAAACATTTTGTATTTTTATGCGACATATCTTTTAGAATTGTCCGTATGTTTACTAGGGACGCTACTTCAGTTCACAGACGACGGGCTGGACCTGTCCATTTTGGATTGACGTTGCCATCTCTGCTCAGCTTCACTCTGGTGTACCGGGCAAGCGGGTTTGCAGAAGTGCATCTGTTTCTATTAGTGGTATCTATTGTCTACTCCCACAATAAGCGACTGTTCCAACTGCGATTCTGACATTTTTGGCAGAACAACTATTGTCCAAAGTTGAACTGCGTAACATTTAGCTAACGACGATAATTGTAATGTTGCTACCCTGCTGACTACGTATTTTCACTGTGGTCAAAGTTCCACTGATGGATGGCTTGCTTCTACGATGTTTTAGTCCGCTATATGTGACCAACTATAAATACTACCGACTAGTGATACAACGTTATCAAATTTTTCAGTGAGATCGACTAAATCGAAGGTATATATTTACAGCTAGCATACCTACATGAAAATTTTTTGTCAAGCGGTGTACCAAATTTGCCGAGACTTATATATATTGTTAGAAACATTTTTACACATGTTTGCAGAAATACAATAAAGCTTTAAAGAATTAAACAGCAGCTTTGAGTACCAAATTCATTTCGAGAAAACATTTCGTGAATTGACAGTTATGGTCGGAAAACTTTCAACGGTCTGGACCGATTCGGACCGACTAAAAATTGTATGAAAATAGCAAACTGAAACGATCTGCTGTGACTAACAGACTTTTTCATTGCAGTCAGCAGTGATGCTTCATGATTATTTTTATATTATTGTCGCCAGCGGACCAGGTCAAATAAACACGGTCAAGATCGGCCTGGCGGCATCACTACTGTTTACCACAAGTTTGTCTGATTTTGTTTGGTTCGGGATTTTGGAAAATGTCAGCTGAGTATAACTCATTGATTCGTTTAAAAGGGTGTGATGCCAGATTTCATTAGTTCGAATCTCACTTTATGTCATTTATAAAATTTTGAACCATCATAGCTTGAAAATCTTACGTCACAAGAATCTTCAAAATATTTCCTAACTTTAGGAATCGTTACTTATTTTAAAAATACAAGAACCTCTGTGTAAAATTTGGGGAATTATTAATTTCAAATAAAGTCGCTAGCTCAATTGACTATTTAGCTGCCCATCCTCAAGGTTACCGGGACCCAACTACATGTTATTATAGATTATTAATACATATTGCACTAGAGGAACTGCCGCGTACGTCAATTCGCTCGCATGCTATGTAGTTAGTACATGAGAGTTTCGCTATAGTTAACATTGTCATAAAAGACAACTGGCCAAAATGGACTACCTTACTCTGCATGAAGAAAATGAGTGTTAAAAAAGTAGTGCTACTGATGCAGATTTGTTAAATTCGCATTTTCCAGACCATTCACTAAAACAGTTCATCAGCTGTTTTTAGTCCAACTTTTTCAAGCGGGGGCGGTGTTTCTAGTTACAGAACGTGAAATATTGAACGCTACCTAGGCCACAAGTTACGTTTTACATATTTCGCTACACGGCAATATTATGGGTTTTTATCCGGCGTGTAACATTGAAACAGACCAAAATAACCCAGAAGCGTTATGTTCTAACGTTAGAAAAAAGAAGAGCTTAGAGCGGGGCATTCGGGTGCCAGCAGACCCCTGACTTAGGCCTAGTGTATGTCTCATATAAGGACCTTCGGTTAAAGCGGCTTAGTATGTCGAGAACTGCATGGCGGGCATTTTATTTACGGCCCTTAATGTAGTTATGGCCAGAACTTGCATAAACTATTACTATATATGTAACGTGTAGCACAATAAAACGTTGCATATAAGTATTATAAGTTTCAAAGGCATTGTTTCGGTTGTATTTGTACATGTTTGAGCTTAATGTTGAATTGTATTGACTTACTTGGGCCGCTGTAATAACAAATACAACTGCACATTTTTGTCTTCTTAGTCTGGAGCTGACTGGCATTTATCTATTTGAAAATTTAGCCGCTTGCCGAATAGCGGGCGGGAGATAACTCGCTAAGAGATCCATATTCACACCTGAACTGTTCTATGGTGTCGCACGTATTTATAGATTCAATAAAAACACAAAAATGTTTTATATGATGAATTTTAAATCAGAATTTAAAAGTAGGCTGGGATATTCCATGTCATGCCATGATGCGCGATACGGTATAACGTTATTCAGCGTTCACGTTATAATGTCCCCAACGTTTGGAACCTGTGTACACCACACAGTGTCAGGCATATTGTTGACAACAGGGTGTCTTAGACACCCCATGTTTTTAATAAATTTTTTCAAAGGTAGCTAGTTGCGCGTATGACCACTTCTCGGCAGTGTCAGGCACATTTTGTGTTCTGGCAGTTTTATTGACAGTGTTCGGAATTAGTTGAGCAATGTTCATATGGACTAGATACAAATATCGTAAATGTAGAAAAAACTACACAGGACAATTGTCTAACAAATCGCATTAGCTACAGACGGTGACCGTTATAATTAATTCGCCCCAAATTGGTAGGTAAGGGTGTGTACGACATTGTCAAGAAAAACGTAGTAGCTAGGGTGTGGTATACGCTCGGCAATTGATTTACAGTATGGGTGTCACCCGGTATGTCTATACGGTAGAGACACGACTACAGAGGGACAAAAGTTTCAAACAGCGGGGACATTATAACGTGAACGCCGCATTAGAGACGAACGAACGAGCTGCGTTTATTCCTGCTATGGTGGATTGAAGTATACCCGAATTTGAATTTAAATCGTCTCATGTCATTGCGTGCGTACCAGCCTAACTTAAGTATAGAATCAATTTAGAATTATCGCGCTTTAGAATCAATAACTGATACACATTACGTACTTTGTCGCAGATTTAGTGTATCTCTAATAATCGGATGTATCTTTTTGTGTGGTTAACTTACAAAATTTTTAGCAAATCAGGCTTCCTGACATCGTTACCATCATTTTGAGCTATAAAACATTACAGTTCACCTGACAGAAATCATTTTATGTTTAAATTTACATAACCACGCAAATTGAAACACACCAGAACTTACTTTATGTGTTTTGCAAGTTCGTATATTGTTGGTTGCCACAAATAATACACTTATTATTCCGAAAAAAAACAGAAACAAGCTATGAGATGATGTGTTGAAAATTTATTTAATACGATTATTCGTGAAGTTATACCAACATAAATTTTTGTGTGAGGCACATTTAGCTCTTTTACAATGTAAAAACATCAACATTCTACTATGCTAAGTTTAGATAATGGTACGCCAACACTAATTTTTTAAAAAACATTTATGCATCATTTATCTTAAGATGTGTGTAGCAGGGCCGGATTTTGTCACAGTCTGTCACGGCTCTGAAGCCCTGCTTGGCTAGCCGAAGTCAGACAGTGTGACATTTTTTGGCCGAGCCAGACCTACAAATGTATTTAGCTGAGTAAAGCGAGACTGATAAATTGTCACAAGGGCCGGAATCGGCTCTAAAAGCTAGAAATATGACGACAAAGGAAAATCTCTAAAAAATGGAAATTGATGATAGTTATGGTCGTATATCAGTAAATCATCCTTCCAGTTACAATCGCATAATTTTCATGCATGAAACAGCATGTTGTATATAGCTGCTAGGTTGGCTTGTAAAAGGCGCTTAAACAAAAAAGTAGCCATATTTACGTGTATATTTTGCCTGAATTTATGCGCTTTGCTTTTGATTACTATTAGTCTTACCTTTTTTGGAGCTAGAGTTAAATATTTGCAATGTAACACAATCTGAAAAATTGCATGTAATAAATATTTTTCAGTAGCCCGTCCCGGCTATCAAACCCTGAGACATAGCCACTCCCGGCCCGTACAAACATACTAGCACAGCTTAGCTATTTATTTTATTTATGAAGCGCCGGATGTTGCTGTGAGTTTTGAGCCGGAATTGGCACTGTGGCAGAACCCAGCCGTAGGTGCACACATCTTAAGGTAAATGATGCATTGGTTCGTCGCTTTGATTAACCCTTTCCGCACACTGTGTTAATATATACATTTAGAGGTGGAGGTGAAATTCATGTTATGCCGTTCTCAATATACCAAATCTAATATATGATCCATATATATCACAGGTCGCGGGCTTAAGGAGTTGGTGGTCGGCGAGGCATAAACTTACAACCGTACCAACATTTCTGTCTGTTTTAGCCCAACATTCGTTAAAATTTTCCATGCAGATTGGGCGGGCGGCGTGGTGTGGATACGGGGCCCTCAGGGGAGCTAAATATGGATTAAGGAATTTCTACCCTCATGTGGGGTAACCCCCTCGACGCCTATACTATATATGCCATATAAAAACTTTAAGTCCTGCCGGGCTGTCAGTCCTCGAACCCCACTCTAAGCTGTTCTTTCTAGCGATGCAATGTCCTGGCCCCAACGCTAAGACCGCTTAGATTAGTGATTAGCGTTTGTGCCATAACAAGTTGAGATGTCTTTCATTTTTCTTACTTGCGAATAAACATCGTAATAATATAAGAAAAGTGTACTAGGACCAGTTCTGGCCCTAAGGGATCCCAGCTGCACCACCCTCAATATTCATTGTGGTGCCCGGACAACCCCGGCTTACACGATTCCCCTGTGGACTATGGTCAGACCGATAGGAACCGCTTAGCTTAGTAGGCCGCCGGCGGGTTTACCAGAGTGTTCGGCCTGGCCCCTAAAGTGGCCCACGTGTCTAGTGCCATGGAGGTCCCCCTGAGGGAGAATCATCCCCTAAGCCTGCTTACAGGTAATGAGGTTGACCCGTCATTCCCTCTATCTCTGTGGTTGAAAATTTTTGCCTTATGTAAGGTTCAACACTTCGCCTAGCCGTAGGGCTTGTTCGCGAGAGGCTCCGTTGAGCCAAGTGATAGTTGCCTAACCCTAGGGCTTTTATTGCGCAGAGGCGCGTTTTGAAACCGGACCGGAGTCTTGGATGACAGGCGGAGGGAGGGGCAGTAACCTACGACACCTGCAGTGAACGGAGTTGGAGACACGCGGAAGGAAACTGTAGGTGCGAGCCGCCTAATGGAGTTTAATTCACCTACCTAGAGATTCGCGTAACTCATTTTTGATCTATTTCGCTTAGAACAATTGCACACTCCAGCTATTTACTCGTTTCCTGTTTTATTTACTTAGCACGTCAAAAATGTTCCCAATCGGGATCACTCCACAAACAAAATATATATATAACACAACATCCAGAATATATATATAATACCAATCACGGGCTTCACGTAGAGCCCGCATCGCACGTACTCGTAGAACTGGAAACGTGTCGTGAATTGGCCGTCGACTTACAAATTTTCGGTGACGGAAAAGGATCCCCGAGCTCCGATAGAACTCCTTTAGAAGCACGGAACCCACGACCCGAAATATTAATTGCCTACCATGAAGTTTTATAACCACTAAATCCCTTGACCCAAAATTTGGAGGACTGGTAACGAGTTCACTAGTTGACGATCCTAATGGGGATAACGAAATTGCATCCTATGAGCTCCCTTTGGGCTCTTTTAGAAACGCGGAACCCTCAACCCAAAATTTGTCATCGGGGTCTAAACCTTCAATACACTTCCTCGCTGCTCCCATAAATTTTGCCGCCGCTCGTCGTACCAGCCTAAAATTTTTCTTTACGTTGTCTGGCTCGAATCGCAGTGGCGCGGGCGCAGCACTTACGGGAGCGAGAGGCATCCAACTGACACCTCAGCATTCGCAAGGGCTGCCCCTCTTCCTATGCCTAAACGAAAAGGTTTCAAAGCTATAACGAATGTCTCGGGCGGGCCTTCTCCACGCGTCCGCAATGGAAAAGGTCCGTCCGAGCTGAGTGTAGTCCCTGAAACATTAAACGCCTTGAGTCTGTGACCTGGGTGTCACACTTGCGTCAGTACCAGTAACATCTCCTACGCTCGAAACGCCGGCCACGTTTTCCTGAAACCATTCTGTGCTCCAAAACACAACCATAGGAAGCCAAGCTCAGAATAAAATACGCCCACTGGGCCTCTATAATGAACGTCGCCCAGTGGACGGGGAACCAGTCGAGCACGGATTACTTCCCCCTTTCGATCATAATTTTGCCGTCCCCGCAAATTTTGACAATAATTTCGTCCCCGTTCCCCCCGACTCTCCCAGAAGCGCAGGCGCAGCGCTTACGGGAGCGCGGGACATCCAACTGACACCCCAGCTCCAGCAAGAGCTGTCCTTAATCCTAAGCATGAGCGCAAAACCCAAACGATTGCGAAAAGTCTCGGGCGGGCCTCTTCCACACGGCTACATGCTGAAGACCCCACGCGGCCAAGAAAACCAAAGAAAACTAAGGAAAATAAAGCTCGCAAAACGAAGGCGACAACCGCCGACAAACACGTCTAATTTTTGAAATTAGCCGCTCGACTGGCCCCATCCGACAAAATTACTGCTTCCTTTTATATCGATAATCGACCCCCTTTTAGCCCTTATGCACAGGTCTACGCTCTAAAAGCACAATGTCTTCAAAACAACAACAGCATTAAGCTAACACAATACATTGACGCTGCCCAGCTATGTATTAAACGGGCACCAGACAACGAGATGGCCAACAACAATATAGACGTGGCCGATGTGTGCCAAAAGGGACAAGACCGCCCGCTGGTCGGTGCGGCAAAACTTTTGAAGAAAAATATAACGGCGCTCAGGGCGCCGTTTGCTCATAGGGATATCGGCACATTTTTGCCGATATCTCAAGAACGAAAAGCAGTAGGCGGCCGGGGGCAAGACCAGAATCATGCCCTGGCAGGCCGGCTACTGATGAAAATTTAATATCTAATGTAGCTCCTATGAGAGGCCCGTTAGAGGCCGATTTAGGCGCCCAAAACGGAAAATTTTGACGCCCCATTTGAATTTAGGGGATCCTGAGCGGACCCGTGGGGGTGGGTGGCCCCGGTTTTCAACTTAACGGTTAGGATGGGACCCGATAAGTGTCCCGGGCTCCAAAAATCGGGAAATTTTGATTATTTTGGGTGCCCTTTTAGGCTTAGAAAATTGGAGGCTTAAGTGCCCGTTCAGGGGTCCATAAGTATTTAGGGGATCCGAATTTTTAGACCCGCCGGGACAATTTGTCACCCCAGTAGTGTCCTTAAGAGGGTTTAGTCACCCCTATTCCCCTATAATTTGTGGGAGACCCAAAAATTGAATTTTCGTGACGCACCCTATAATAGTGTCCTAAAATTTGTGTACAGTATTTCAGTTGCCTTTGACCGAAAATGCGAGCTATTTGAACATGGTTGGCCTGAATATCGGTAGTTCAAACTTCCCTTAGTGGGTTTCTAGCTCCCCTTTTTCCTCTATATATACATCGCACACAATTCGTATTATATACAACACACAACAAGTATAGTATAATATGCAAACCGTTTTATGCACGCAATATCGCGCCATTCTAATCCACGAGGATCGACCGGACACCCCTAACAGTGATCCTTTCTTTCAGATTTGGTGCCAAAATCATCCCGTGCACCGTCGGGTGGTGGAGTGTGACCATACAAATACAATACAAATGAGATACAAATGTTTATTTCAAAGTTAATACGATACGGCACAATTCTGTAAATTCGTACAGAGGTCACACTCCACCGGTATCCGGTCGGCCATTCCCCTTGTTCCCTACGAAATTTGCTACGTTGCACGCGTTTTATCATTTTCGTAAAATTGGGCTGGTACATCTCTTAAAATTTTTTGGATTTATTAGACTCCTTACTTAGGGTAAGAGTGTAAATCAAATGGAAAGATGAGTTTGTGTGAAATTTCACCGTTAAATCCGTAGATGTACAGCCCGTTATTTGATTTAGCTTGAAAAGTTCAGCGATTGTTATGGAATTCACATAGAATTTCCAAAGGTTTTAAGATTATGCGTGAAAATTTAAGAAAATTTGCGGAAAATTTGGACAAAATTTGCCAGATTTCTCGAATTTTTCCGTAGAAATTTGATAAATTTTGGTAAATTTCCGATAAATTTAGTAAGATTTTCGATAAATTTTAGTAAAATCTGATGAGTCTCAGTAAATTTGTATAAATTTCCTTAAGGTTATAAATTTCGGGGCGACTTGGTGTTGTCCGATATCCCTGTGTGCGCAAGAAAACGTGAAAAACGTCGCCCCTTCTCCCTTATTTTCCGGAAATTTTCGAAGTTTTCCCTTATGGGCTAAATTGTAAGAATGGTTTAGATCATGTAAAATTCTTTCTCCTCTGTTACTTTTAGCGTTGGCTCTTTGCTTCTAATCGTCTAAAATTACATTGTCATTATCCATTCATATATGTAATGTAATAACCGTTCATTATTGTACTTCATTATTGTACATGATATATACACTGGCACGTACCTCCAAAGTTCGTTTGAGTTTGGTCACTCGCAGGAAAGGGTCCGGACTGACAGGGTGCCTGACCCAGGAGCTCCCAGTAAAATCGTAACCATTTTCCAAAGTTTCCTTAGATCTGTAGCTTTGGTAGAAAGAAAAATTAGATTTCATTTTTCCTGAGTTTCGATACAAGGTAAGCTTGGTTCGGGTTGTTTTATACTAGCAGTGCTTCCTAAGAAATTTGGCATCGCTCTGGTCCGCGCGCTTTCGCTACCTCTCGCTGCCACTGGATTTAGTTGGGGTTCCTTCATAATTTTCGTTTAGCCCTCGCATTAACCTGTCCTCTTACAGTGTGGTCCTCGCTTTACTTCCATGTGTTTAGCATAGCCCTTAATGCATTAAGCGCCTTAGCTCGGCATCCCTAACCAAACGGCTCACCCACTCATGCAAGTTCCGCCGACAATACTGCGACACCATCGGCTCGTCAAACTGTGGTCTTTCTTGCCACTCCATATGTGGCTCGTCCCGTTCCCACGCGTCTGCACTGTGGAACGCAATCGACCAGGAGGGCATGTAAACCTTGTGGAAGGTGTCGTGCTGCCGTCGGTGGTTAGCCATCAATTGCTTGAGCTCGGCCGTCCAAGACAGAGCGTCCTGATTAGTGGCAGCCCATCGGGGTGCCGGTGGCGCTATAACGATAGCGGTGGTAGGAGCAACTCGGCGAGAAAGTACACCCAGGTGCCGCTTGAATTTTCGAAAGGCGGCGTTCGGCAAGGCGGCGTGGAGCTGCTCCATTGGTGCCTTGCGATAGATGAATTGGAACCCGCCAAGTATGACGATGCAGTGGGTCTGCGGGGTTAAGATGGCATTGGCCAACTGCAGCAAATGTACCATTGTGGATCCCGGCCACCCGTTGACGATCCATTTATTTTCAGTGGCCATTTCTAAGATCGGTAACGCCAGGGCGTCACCTACTATGACGGTAATCCCGTACTTCCTCGAGTAATCTGCCCATGACGTTGTGGCAGCGCGTCGGGGCTTCCTGCTGCTGCAGCTGTTGATTGGTGCGCCCGACGCCCCAGAAGCTGTCGGTTGTGGCCTCCAACAGCTGTTGATTGTCCGTGAGTCGCAGAATTCGCGCATATTCCGGTATGGCGAACTTGCTGAGCAGGATTGGCCACATGATATGCTCGAGGAGCGGCTTGAGACGGGCTTGGGTAACACCGTCAATGAGCTCGTTCTTGAGATCTCGAGCTCGCGTTTTGAGCTGTAGCGGAGTGCCAGTCATGAGTAGCAGCTCCCGGACGGCATCAGTCAGTTCCAGCAGCGAGAGCACCTGCACTTGATAATGTTTCCCGACGGTCGACAAGGTGTTGCCGTCGTGCGCGAATGGAGTGGGTGCCTCGTGCATATTCGACAATTCCGGCCATTCGGTACCGTGGGATAAGAATGCCACGTATGGCTTGGTGAAATCCACGCGGTAGGTCGGAATCGCCGGAAGCTGGAACCAAGTCGCTTCTGGTGGAGCGAATGGCCCACTCACCGATACGCGTCCGCTGGATCGCCTCCGAGTCTGCTCGGCTTCGTCGCTGCGTCGCGGTTGCGAAGTGCTGGTCATCTGCAAGAAGAAACTCAAATAAATATTCTGGTCGTCGTTGCGTAGGGTCGCTCTATTTCACTACTCGCTCGCTAGTTAGTTCTTTCTGCACTGCTCTACCTACGCGTTTGCTCGCACCTGCTACTCTGTGCGTGTCTCCTGCCTTTCTAAAACGGCTATTTCTCCCCCCTTTTTCCATATGGATTGGTACGGCCTTATTCCTGCCAGGGCTCAGCCTGATTATATAGATGAGCTTCACCCATGCGCCAAAACACGTCAGTGCGCCGGAACAGTTCTTCGGTCCAGTCGCACAGCTGTGGCCAGAACGGCGGCGAGACCACCGGCTCGGGCCACCGTTGACGTTCTTCGCCCCGGTTAAACGGGCCAACTGCGTCCCAGGCCTTGATCCCTTTCAGCGCCGCAGGCCATTTTGGCATGATGACGCTCATGAGCGCCTGGTGCCCGTCCACCATCCGCGTTCTCCGTTCGGTCAGTTCGTCGAACCACGCTGTACTGTCAACCCTGAAATCGTCCCAGTGTGGCGCCGGTCCGGTGATGACAACGGTCGAGTCTGCCCGGAGACGTTGTTCGAGAACCATCAGGTGGCGCTTGATCCGTTTGAGGTAGGCACCGGGCGAGAACGCTTTGTTTGGTAAATGCCAAACGTCCCGGTAGCCGCCGATGATGACGACGCAGTCCGTTTGCGGCGTTAGGAACGCATTCGCCCATCGGATCAACGAAATCATGTTGAGTCCGGGCCGCACGAACGTGATTCTATTGTGGTCGTCGGCCACGTCCAACAGCGGCAAGGCACGCTCGTCGCCGACGATGATGGTTCTCGGCCACCGCACGAAACGGTCGCGGTGGAACGACCGGATGTCGCACAGTAAATGCCCCAACACGTTATGGTACGCCGGTTAGTCGGCACCGCACTCGCTCCGGTGGACACCTGTGCCCCAGAAATTGTCCAAGGTGTCGTTGGGGAGCTGCTTGTGGCCCGAATCGTACAGCTCGTCCCAGTAGTCGAGGTCCTGGAATTTCGCCAGGAGGATTGGGCGCATGACGTGAAGCTGGTACGACCGGAGCCACCGTCGGGTGTTGGCCGGCAGCGTGCGGAGGAGGGCTACGCTGCGTAGTTTGACCTCCGTGGGCGACATTCGCTGGTCCAGCATGTGGGCGATCACCGTGACGAATCCCAATAAGTCCAAAAGCGTAATGTAGAAATGCTCGGTGGCGCTGCCGAGATGGCGGCCATTATGTTTAAAGCCACCATGAAGGTAATGTTCGTTGGCCAGCGTGGTTTGATTGGATCGTTTGACCTCGACCGCATCCCAGAAGCGTGAGCTGCTCATGCGGCTTCGAGGAACGGCCGGGTAGCGGTGTCCATCACACACCCCAGGCTCGTGTAGTACGCCTTGCGGGAGTCAGGGCGCATTGAGATCGTTTTGGCTGTAGCTGCGGCGCATCTGAAATGAAGGAAGCTCTGGTAAGTTTACATAGTGTGGATGAAAATTAATTCTGCCTTAACTTTCACCCTTGTTCTGAGGTTTGTGGGATTTTGGGTTCTACCTCGGGGTACGTGCCATTATGTCGGGTAGTTTAGTCCACTTGCGGGTCCGACTCGTCGGACTCGGATTCCTCATGGGGTGGTGGTCGAGGTACACGCTGTCGCCAAGCGGCGGGGTGTAATTCTTGGCTGGAGGGGTAGCGTGGGAACGTGGTTGGTGGCAAAGTTCCGCCTGGAGAGCGTTCTGTCAAAAGTGGTCGCGGGGTCAGTATTGGCGCGCTTGTCATCGAAGTAGTGACACTAGTGGATTGTGCGCGTGTGACCGAAGCTAGTCAGGTTGATGTTCCGGCAGTATCGGTAACGGTCGTCCCTGGTTCCTGGAGCGTTACGCGTCTAGGCCTGCGTAAGGCGTCTCCTACTTCCTCGTCCGATGCTGTGCCGTATGGCCTAAAGACCCGGTCTCTAGCCTGTCGATGCAAAAGATGCCTGGTTGGGGCCGTTGCATGTGTGGTACTGAGTCGTATTATTCCTGAGGAGGCGGTAGTGGCAGTGGTGCGTATCAACTCGGTAATGGTTACCGTGGAAGGTCCCGGTTGCTCGGTGCTTGTAAACTGAATGGTTGAACCGCCTCGAGCCGACACGATCTGTTTCCGTTGGGTGGCCCGTCCGACAAGGCCCTTCCCTCGCTCTTCTGGCGGTGCTCGTGTGCTCCTTTGCTGGCTCGGCGGTGCTCGGGTGTGGGGAGGAGTACTTAGTGTTACTGCGCGCCCAGTTCCTCTCCGAGGTGCTGGTGTTTCGCTGCTTGAACTTGCAAGTGTGAATTCACTAAATGAGTCGTAGGCTCCGGGTTGGGTGGTAGGCGTCCTAGAATCACTGCTTGATGTTCCTAGCCCTGCCTGGCCATGTCGCTCGGCTGAAGATGGCTCCTGCGAGGTCTGGCTAGTCAACTCATCGTCCGCTTCAGCTGCCCTTACGTCTACTGTCGTGCCCTCTCCGGAGGTTTCCGACAAGTAACTGGATATTGGTGACCCTAGAGGTGGCTGAGTCATGGGTGCCTCGCGAAAGACCCACTGATGAGGAGACGTAGGCCTGTTAGCGGCTGCTGGTGGAGCACTATAACGGCGCATTGTTGTATAGTCTCCTATGGTTTGAGTTGACATTTCCATTGGGACTCGTAGTCGCGAAGCCATGATATGTTCAGCTGGTCGTGATTGAAATAGTGGGTGGTCCTGCGCGGCGAGCATGATTGCGTAGCGTAGATCCCCTGAAGTGTATGGTCCTGGTACTACGATACCGCCTGAAGCTCCGCGTGGCGTGGTTGATACCGTGATATCTGCTGGGTAGAAGTGTTGTCCCTCGAGTATTCCAACACCTACTGTTGGTACGCCAAACGGGACTTCCTCGCTGGTAGCCACTATTCTTTCCATCGTGATCACTGGCACTGTATATTGTCCGTACTCTACCTGCGTGTCTCGGCTACCAGGTTCGGGTATGTATGAAAAGGCCTCCTGACTAGTAACTTGCTCTTGTGCTATTGGTGGCCAGGTAGGTTCAATTTCCCTATCCGTATCAGTCAGGTTAATCCGGTTCCGGACCGTCCTTGGATTTTGAGGTTCGTAGTCGTCCGTCCGATACTCAATGTGTTCCATTGCTGCTTGCTCAGCCTCGATCTCTGCGTAAGTCTGATGATAGAAATTAGGGTCGTTTGGGTCACCCATTTCTATACTTTCCGTATCGGAACTATCACCGACTGCGGTTCTTACAGTGCGTACCGCTACTTCGTCTACCGGTTCTATCTCGGTGACGAAATCCCTATCAGCGATAATACGTTGGGTTGCTTCAGTCAAACCCCGCTCTAGTACGGAAGCGTGCACTTGGCCTAACCAATCTCCTACATTGGGTATCGGACCTAATGCCCTGAAACACGGCTTGGTCCTATTAATGCGCACGACGTGCGCCATACCTTCTGGGTTAGAATGCATTCGTACACGCATGCATGGCGGGGTGATCCCTAATATTTCATATGGTCCGCACCATCGAGGCGTGAGCTTTCTGGATGTTCCTGGGGTGGTATCGTGCCTATAAACCCAAACTAATTCTCCGGTGTGATAGCGTGGTTCGCGAGCTCGCCGATCATATCTTAATCGATCTAATTCTTGAGCGGCTTTCATTGACTGGTAAGCACGCTCCCTGATAGAAGCCATCCAGCGCTGCGCGTTGGCCATATAGGAATGAGCTCCTGTGTACCCAGCGGCTGCACTATGCGTGTCATATTCTCCGGGCAACCTGGGATAAAATCCATGCATTAGCAAAAACGGCGGGTATTTTGTTGCTGTGTGTACCGAAGAATTGTAGGCCATTATGCAAAACGGTAGGGATACATCCCATGAGTGATGGTCATCCTGTGGTACACTCACTCGTAACAAGTATAATAGTGTCCTGTTAAATCTCTCAATTTCGCCATTTGCCTGAGGGTGATACGCTAGACTCATGTGCCGAAATATTTGCATTTCCTGGCACAGCTCTTCGAACATGTGTGCTGTGAAGGCACCTCCTCGGTCAGAATAGAGCTCCCTGGGAGCCCCGTACCTATTGACTACCTCATATAGGAATATATGGGCAGCTGTATGAGCGTCCTGGTGCCTTATTGGTATTGCTATTGCAAATTTTGTAAACTGGTCTATGAATGCAATAACATAGCGATTTCCTGCTTGTGACCTGACCTGAATGTGTAGTATGTCTACAAATACACGATACATTGGTTGATTTGCCAACGGAACCCTACCTAAGCCGGTGGTTATCTGAGAAATTGGATCCTTTGCGGACTGGCATAGGGTGCATCGCCTGATCCATTGTTGTACGTGTTCGGACATACCTTTCCAATAGTAAAACTGTTTTAGTTTAGCTATAAGCCGGTCACGGCCAGAG
>JASANE010027348.1:0-16009 GCA_030248225.1 Trileptium ribeirensis
AATGGCAACTGTCGATGTGCCCTAATGAACTTCTCTCAAAGTCGTGAATTTAATCAATTTCATATCATTTTAGCTATGGAGCTGAGCTATGGAGCTGATAACTTTTATCACCACTGAAAACACTCGCATATTGTGTTTCTATCCCATGCAATAGGCTAGGCGTGGCTGCAACTAGTCAAAATTATATTGTGTTTAATCAAATTTTAGACTACCGCTCGATTAAGATTTCTTTCGTAAACTGATACTTTTGGCACAATGTCCGCTGCGTAGAAAGTTATTTATCAAGTTTGCCGTGACGAAAGCATTTGTGCGCGCATTGGTATTTGCTCGCGTTGCAAGGATCTGTAGGGAAGTGAGTAACAGCTCCCAATTTCGCGCTGACAACGAATGTTTGAAAAAATAATTTTAAATCATAGGCGGAAGTGATAGATTGGTAGACGACGTGAGCTTTTGTATTACGAATTTCATTCTAGTATTTCTACTCAAGATAATTATTTTCCTCGACTCGGTTTGGCGACCCTAATGATCGAAACTGAAATGTTTTGCCGATCTAGGCTACAGGGCGCTTCAAATACTGTTGCCTTACAGATCCTCACAAAGCAAGTGAATACCGCAAGTGAAAACATGTATGAACTCAGTTAACGTAACTGTTCGCTGTGCACACAGATTACTTGGCACCGTTGTACATTTAATGGGGCCTGTGACATTTTATAAAGCTCGAATTTAGCTTTATTATTTAACGTCAGGCTTTGGCTTGTAGCAATTTAATAACAAGAAACTATTCTCCATTCATACTTTAGGGAACTTCTAACCAAGTTGTAAAAAAATCTAGCCACATAACAATCTTGAAATCACGTATCTACAAGGTAACATCGAACGATATTGATCTGTGGCTGATGTTTTGACAACAGTTATAGGTGCAATTAATCAATCTTTTCTTGTTAAAAGAATGCTAAAATGAGTTTCTAGGCAGAACTTGTATAGTTTATTTCAATGAAACCCCAAATAACCGATTAGCCTTGTCTATTAGCGGTTATAAGTCGCTTGTGTTATAACATATCTATTAACAGTGGAATATTTCAAAACCGTTATTGGCCGAACTAGTGGCCAAAGCCATGTATATAATTACTTTTCCCACAATAATAAAGCTTCATGGAAGTATGAACGGTATTAATCATTAGCTAATACCTACGACAGCTAGAGCCGAACATATTTCAAATCATTGTTTTAGGCAAAACTGAGAAAACTAATCCAAACAAGCAGTTGAATGCCAGCTCAAACTGTGGTAGCGTAGGTTATTAATGGAATCGGTGTTTCCAAGTTGTTTTCAAATTGATTGCTACCAAACAACATTCCCAATTTAAGATATAACACCGCTTGTCGTTCGCTTAATATTGACTGGTACTTTCCAAAGCATTTAGTGTGATAAATAGTTTTAGTATTTCTCTAATTGTTTCGAGACGCTATAATATGCTGTTACGGCTAATCCATGTGGTCTATAAATAATTGTACTGAGACGCAGTTAATAAAAAAGAAAACTCATATCCCTTTGGGTTTACTCTAGGTAACTATTATGTATTCTTGCTTGCGTGACTTTTGAGCATTAACGTAAACCCATATTCAGCGATTTTTAACATTTTCAAGGGTCGATAAAACTACAAAAACACATAGAATAATACACTGGCAGTTATCCAAATACAATTCCTGCAGGCGTGAGTAAACATCAGGCGCGTATAACATGGTTATTTTATCTAATCCACGACCTGAATAATGCTGAATCAAAATTCTGTCATCGGTGTTCGGTCATCGCGAATATGGGCTACATGATATATTGAACGCAAATTGTATATGACATATGCATAGCTGTGTTCACGACCTCAGAGCAAGCAGCTTTAAAAATGTTGAAAATCCGTTTTAAGGGTACTCCGCAATATTTATGACAAAGTTTTTTCGATTTTTTGAATTAGCAAAGGCCACTTATTACCCAAAACTTTCGAAGAAAATTTTCGTCGATAAGTATCCATTTCTACATAGTTCGAACTGCATTGACGAGCTTGGTTCAAATGTGTGGAAATTAGCTGAATCGGGTTATGGGGCTACGCATATTAATTTATGTTAAAGCGTAAGTCTAACCTGAGCCTAAGCCTTAGCCTAAGCTCAATTCGTTAATGCATAAACCAACTCAGCCGAATTTAGCACCATTGCACCCGGCTCGTCAATGCGGATCGAACAAATATGAAAATTGCACATGCATCGAGAAAATACTTTTTCGAAAATTTTGGGAACCAGGTGGTCCCACAAATTTAAAAAATGTCACAAATATGATCATGATATAAATGGGCATTTTCTGGCGCAGGTCGTACATCTGACTCGAATGGTAGGAAAGTTATCACCATTGACTATTTTCAACTCATCAAGAAACGGTATCGAATGAAATGACATTGCACTATATCAAAGCAATGTGTACTAACACCGGCATCTTAGAGCGCTGCAGCGTGCACCATTAAGATTTTTTTATCAAATGTTTTTTCGGTAAACTATTGGAAAGAGAATTACATAAAACTCTGCTAAGACAATATAAAATCTCTTATTTGTTGTCGAAAAAAGTTGAACTACGCAATTCGCTAAAGAAAACTAACTAACGATCCAATTGTAATTATGTAAGCCATCATGAGTTAGTAATTTTGGCAGGGTAAGTGTAAATATTTTCTAAATGAATAATTCATAACTGATCATCATAATCATGCATAGTTTGTACAAGACAAACACATTACACGTGTTCAGCTAAAATTACCGGTCAACCACACTTATTAGGGAAACAAGATTAAGGCAAAAAGTCGTGGCGGTGTTTTATTTTGTTAATGAAGCGTGAAAATTTATTAGAAATTGTGCTCTATAATTTTTCTAATGAGGTATTATTGAGATGTACAACGAAAGACATAATTTAGGTAACGGGAATACTAAATAGGGCACCATGGGTTTCTAACTTCCATTAGTTTAGGTAACGGGAATGCTAAATAGGGCACCATGGGTTTCTAACTTCCATTCGTTTAGGTAACGGGAATGCTAAATAGGGCACCATGGGTTTCTAACTTCCATTAGTTTAGGTAACGGGAATGCTAAATAGGGCACCATGGGTTTCTAACTTCCATTAGTTTAGGTAACGGGAATGCTAAATAGGGCACCATGGGTTTCTAACTTCCATTAGTTTAGGTAACGGGAATGCTAAATAGGGCAACATTGTTTCTAACTTCCATTAGTTTAGGTAATGGGAGTGCTAAATAGGCACCATGGGTTCCTAACTTCCATTAGTTTAGGTAATGGGAATGCTAAATAGGGCAACATTGTTTCTAACTTCCATTAGTTTAGGTAACGGGAATGCTAAATAGGGCACCATGGGTTTCTAACTTTAAAAATTCATCCACAATATAACGCCGATCTAAAATGGTAATATCGATAATTATAAATTTTAGAACACTATATTATTACATGATATATATTATGAAAAACATTCGTCAAATAAGCCATATTTTCTATCACTTTTTTCTAAACCAGATAAACGTTTAGGCGAAAAAAACTGTGCAGAGCAACGCCGCTTTATGAACAAATCTCTGTTTACTAAGGCCTACGTTTTATTTCTTTAAAATTATTCTTTGAATTACATTTCCGCAGCAGGCATGCCCCATACGCGATACGCAAGAGACAGTGCCTTAGTAACAAATTTCTATTTAGCAAGGCATACGTTTTATTTCTTTAAAATTATTCTTTGAATTTCTTTTCTGCAGCAGGCATGCCCCATACGCGATACGCATGAGACTGTGCCTTAGTAACAAATTTGTATTTTAGCAAGGCCTACATTTTATTTCTTTAAAATTATTCTTTGAATTTCTTTTCTGCAGCAGGCATGCCCCATACGCGATGCGCATGAAAAAATGCCTTAGTAACAAATTTTTATTTTAGCAAGGCCTACATTTTATTTCTTTAAAATTATTCTTTGAATTTCTTTTCCGCAGCAGGCATGCTCCATACGCGATACGCATGAGAAAATGCCTTATTATAATATAGTAAGCCCTACATTTTATTACTTTAAAATTATTCTTTGAATTACTTTTCCGCAGCAGGCATGCCCCATACGTGATACGTATGAGAAAGTGCCTTCGCAACAAAGTTGTATTTTAGCAAGGCATTCATTTTATTTCTTTAAAATTATTCTTTGATTTTTTCCGCAGCAGGTATGCCCCATACGCGATACGCAAGAGACAGTGCCTTAGTAGCAAATTTCTATTTAGCAAGGCATACATTTTATTTCTTTAAAATAATTCTTTGAATTTCTTTTCTGCAGGAGGCATGCCCCATACGCGATACGCAAGAGACAGTGCATTGTAACAAATTTCTATTTAGCAAGGCCTACATTTTATTTCTTTAAAATTATTCTTTGAATTTCTTTTCTGCACGAGGCATGCCCGTGCGCGATACGCAAGAGACAGTGCATGTAACAAATTTCTATTTAGCAAGGCTACATTTTATTTCTTTAAAATTATTCTTTGAATTTCTTTTCTGCAGGAGGCATGCCCCATACGCGATACGCAAGAGACAGTGCCTTGTAACAAATTTCTATTTAGCAAGGCATACATTTTATTTCTTTAAAATTATTCTTTGAATTTCTTTTCTGCACGAGGCATGCCCGTACGCGATACGCAAGAGACAGTGCCATGTAACAAATTTCTATTTAGCAAGGCTACATTTTATTTCTTTAAAATTATTCTTTGAATTTCTTTTCTGCAGGAGGCATGCCCCATACGCGATACGCAAGAGACAGTGCATTGTAACAAATTTCTATTTAGCAAGGCCTACATTTTATTTCTTTAAAATTATTCTTTGAATTTCTTTTCTGCACGAGGCATGCCCGTGCGCGATACGCAAGAGACAGTGCCATGTAACAAATTTCTATTTAGCAAGGCTACATTTTATTTCTTTAAAATTATTCTTTGAATTTCTTTTCTGCAGGAGGCATGCCCCCTACGCGATACGCATGAGACAGTGCCTTAGTAACAAATTTCTATTTAGCAAGGCATACATTTTATTTCTTTAAAATAATTCTTTGAATTTCTTTTCTGTAGGAGGCATGCCCCATACGCGATACGCAAGAGACAGTGCCTTGTAACAAATTTCTATTTAGCAAGGCCTACATTTTATTTCTTAAAAATTATTCTTTGAATTTCTTTTCTGCACGAGGCATGCCCTATACGCGATACGCAAGAGACAGTGCCATGTAACAAATTTCTATTTAGCAAGGCTACATTTTATTTCTTCAAAATTATTCTTTGAATTTCTTTTCTACAGGAGATATGCCCCATACGCGATACGCAAGAGACAGTGCCTTGTAACAAATTTCTATTTAGCAAGGCCTACATTTTATTTCTTAAAAATTATTCTTTGAATTTCTTTTCTGCACGAGGCATGCCCGTACGCGATACGCAAGAGACAGTGCCATGTAACAAATTTCTATTTAGCAAGGCTACATTTTATTTCTTTAAAATTATTCTTTGAATTTCTTTTCTGCAGGAGGCATGCCCCATACGCGATACGCAAGAGACAGTGCATTGTAACAAATTTCTATTTAGCAAGGCCTACATTTTATTTCTTTAAAATTATTCTTTGAATTTCTTTTCTGCACGAGGCATGCCCGTGCGCGATACGCAAGAGACAGTGCCATGTAACAAATTTCTATTTAGCAAGGCTACATTTTATTTCTTTAAAATTATTCTTTGAATTTCTTTTCTGCAGGAGGCATGCCCCCTACGCGATACGCATGAGACAGTGCCTTAGTAACAAATTTCTATTTAGCAAGGCATACATTTTATTTCTTAAAAATTATTCTTTGAATTTCTTTTCTGCACGAGGCATGCCCCATACGCGATACGCAAGAGACAGTGCCATGTAACAAATTTCTATTTAGCAAGGCTACATTTTATTTCTTCAAAATTATTCTTTGAATTTCTTTTCTGCAGGAGGCATGCCCCATACGCGATACGCAAGAGACAGTGCCTTGTAACAAATTTCTATTAGCAAGGCCTACATTTTATTTCTTAAAAATTATTCTTTGAATTTCGTTTCTGCAGCAGGCATGCCCCATACGCGATACGCAAGAGACAGTGCATTGTAACAAATTTCTATTTAGCAAGGCCTACATTTTATTTCTTAAAAATTATTCTTTGAATTTCTTTTCTGCACAAGGCATGCCCCATACGCGATACGCAAGAGACAGTGCCATGTAACAAATTTCTATTTAGCAAGGCTACATTTTATTTCTTCAAAATTATTCTTTGAATTTCTTTTCTGCAGGAGGCATGCCCCATACGCGATACGCAAGAGACAGTGCCTTGTAACAAATTTCTATTAGCAAGGCCTACATTTTATTTCTTAAAAATTATTCTTTGAATTTCGTTTCTGCAGCAGGCATGCCCCATACGCGATACGCAAGAGACAGTGCATTGTAACAAATTTCTATTTAGCAAGGCCTACATTTTATTTCTTAAAAATTATTCTTTGAATTTCTTTTCTGCAGCAGGCATGCCCATACGCGATGCGCATAAGGCAGTGCCTTGGTAGTGATATAACAGCTTTTGTGCTGGCCATATAAATTGGATCCATTGCCGATGTAGTAATGCGTAACGATAATGGAAATGAAGCGAGATTGTAACACTTCAGATTGCTAGAGTTTGAAGCCTTGTGACTTCAAAGCCAAATCAAAAGAATCAAAACGAGGAAAGTAAATTGATTAAACCTTTAAGCCTTTTTCTATGTTAATGTTTTCTAGTCAGATATTTTATAGTCAAAAAACATTATTTAAATCTACAAAAGATAGTTTCGAAAATTCAGTAGATCTATTTCTTGTCGCAAGCATTAAAACTCAATAATAATATAAACTAGATTGAACTAAATTAGAAACCTATATTCCAGTAAAAAATTAGTGCCAAAATATACCGAATCAAAACAACTATAGTTGGAGTAGAACAAAAAGAATTGCTCTGAAGACAAATTCACAGAACACAATGCTATCGGTATGATTCCGCCGACATTTATAATTCAATCTATTCTGGTAAAATTAATATGGGGTGCAATAAAAACTGGTAATAAATTCACTTGCAGTACTTCGATTTAACAAACCAGATGATGCTACTATCCCTTAAAGAATGTGACAACGTTTCAGATTTACCATGAAATCATCTATCAATTGTGGCATTACACCACAGGAACATCATCAGCATTTCCTGTCGTAATCATGACCTACACCGTTCATGTTCTTCGACAATGGACTTTAAGCACACCTCAGGTTACACCATTATGTCATTGGACAACCAAAATCAAACTTTGTCGATGTTCCTAGACAACGAGAATTAGGCCACGCCCATGTTCTTAGGCCACATAATCACACTCCTCCCACATTCTAGGGCAATTTTTCCATCTCGTTTCTAATCACACCAACAATAGATTGACATAAAGTAAAATATTTACTTTGGTACGTAAACAGTGCATTCAGTTGTCAGGAATATGGGTGATGTCCAATTTTAGTGGTCAAGGAAGATGGATTTGTTTATAAGTCCGGTAGTCCAGTAACAAGGATAGCTTGTAAGTCGGATAGCCCAAGAGTAAGGGTGATGTGGATAATGATTATGATCGACAATATCGATCTGGTCCTGTCTAGATCAGATATCGCTCGCGAAGACCAGGGCGTGATAACATTGAAAATGTTAAGAGTGAGTAGTGGCTTACATGGGCTTTGGATGTCATAGGCTCTCGGTTTTAAAACTTCTGTCCCATACCATACAGTTTTTTCCTATAACGGCTCTTCGCGAAATGTTTAGTACGGCTTCCATCTTCGCTTAGATACAGTTCTAGTACTAGGACAAAATGTCATTCACATGCAAATTTTCATCTTCAGCCAAACTGTATGCGATATATGCACTATGTCATAAAATAAATGATTTTATAATTTTAGCTTGCCTGTCGATTCGGCATAATTATTTGAATCAAAATACTCGGAACAGGTGTCGATGTCGAAGCAGTGGTTGATCGCTGTCGCAAATGTTGATGTATTGACGAAGCACTTGGTGATTTTTCTGTTCCACCGGGTATGCAGTGCTGATGGTATGGTGGTTGGTGGTAGTGATGGTAGTGTAGCTGACGAAATATGGCTGGTGATTCATGGTGCTGCTGATGAGATTTATGTTTTGAGCTCGGAATGCTGAAATGTGTAATATATAATAATAAATATGAATGAAGACAACGACATTTAGGATCGTTTCAAAATGTTACTTGAGCAAATTGGTGGATTCAGTAGAATTATCATATGCTACTAAAGCACAATCCATGCTCTTAATGTCTACCAGCTTGATTAATCCAGAGTATGGCTTCTGTGTGTATGTAGAATACAGCATTTTTACAAATAGTAAAACCGGATGTTATCAAAAAAATCACATGAACAAATTGCGGCAACAGTATTGAGAGTAGGAAAACTTGAGTAAGAAATGTCTGTCTCTTATAATAGCTCAATTCATATTAAAAAAGCTCCATTCACGCTACTCGAATGCTTACAATACAGTTTTATGAGTCCTCGTTGCCATTATTTTTTTATTTTTATACGGTAATGATTTGTAGTTACACAGTATTAAAGGTTATTTTAGACAAAATTTTTGTGGCAAGAACGCCCATCAACCAAATAAAAAATCTTGTAGTTTAAAATTTGTGTTGCTATTCCAAATCAATCGTTATCATCTTAGCATTTTCCACAAACATAAATACGTTTACCTATATTTATTTTTATTAAACAAAATATCCATATCGTCAAAAGTTAACCGTGAACGTATGATGTGTACGTATTTTAACTGCAGGTTTAAGATCTTAAATGATTGTATAAAATAGCAGAATGTAAAAGATCAAATATAATACTACAATGTAAGTTCACAGTGGTCCGAAAAGGACAAGATACGAGTTTAGCTGCAACATTATTGATTATCGATTAAAACAAAATTTTTACTAGTCCGATATAAGCTTCTTGAAATAAATACATAAATCCAACATACAAAAATATAAGAGTAATTATATGATAAAATTTCGTATTTACGAATTTTGTTTGACATATGCTAAACTTCACCAAGATATACTTAGGGTTTGGGCGTTGAACTTCCGTTCCGTGGCAATCATAGTAACAGTCGCCGAATCACAAGCCGTGAACATATTCTATTTTCGACAAGAAAATCCGCCTACCTTCCGAGCAAGCTTGTACACATTTTATAGGTGGGCACCTGTAGCGACGGGGCTTTACACTCGTTCCCAAGAAAATTATGCGCACAGAGAGGCTTGAAAACGAGACGTCATGTTTGTGAGCCCTGCGCTTCTGACCACTGTGCCACACGACCACATGTATGTGTACATATATAATCTCGAGTTCTACACAATCTATGTACTTACTATCCTTGTTCGGCATTCTTGAGGACTTTATAGCACAGCAACTGGTCAAACGTTTTCGAACGTTTCAAACCAGAAAAATTCATATTGAATTAAAAAATGAAACTTCGTAGATTGCTAAAATCGAGCAAAATCGAGTAAAAGACTTTAGAATTAAAGCTCAAAGCTTGTATATATAAACCATTGTTATTTGCAAAGAAAAACCGTCTTATTTATCATCTCGTCAAGCTTAAGGCGTGCTCACACGCTCAAACTGTTTGCTCAAACTTTTTGCTTCAAAGAGTGAGCTCAAAATTTATGTAAGTTTTTATCAAAGTTTGATCAAACGTTGACGGTAATTGTTATAGAAATATTGCGATGTTACAAAATTTGAGCTCAAACTTTTTGAGGTAATACATCTCGCGGATGATAGGTTAAAGGAATATCCTTGAATAGGTTGAACGGCGTTCTCACTTTCAAACTTACCATAAATGCAAAAATTATGCTTTCAAACTTTGATCTAAATTTGATCAAAATTTGAGCTAATTTTTTTTCAAGTTTGAGCGCGTGAACACGGTTTTAGTTTTGGTTGCAAAATTAAATTCTTTGCCGAGTTCTGCGCGGTTCCATTTTTGGACGTAGGACAATCGAATGCAGTAGCACGGAATGACTAATCCGTCCATTCTTACGGGTATAGTAAATCGATTAGAATATATATTAGGAAATGTGCCTTTGCAGAAACATCAGTTGTTGCTCCAGTTTTACAATGATGGGCCTTGTACGGGCGAAAAAGTAAAATAATGGTGATCATCGCCAGCATGCTCTATGCGACAGGGATTTTTCTATCATTTTTATATTCATTCTTATAGTAAAAAGTTGTTGCGTAGAAAACAACTGCGTTCTCGCAATAACGATACAGTTAATTTTTTTCAGGCGTTTTTATAGAACTTTAAGCGCAGGTAGCGTTTTTTTTTTGAAAAATGCGAGACCTGCATTGGCTCATTTTTAGACGCATCGCTAAATTATCTACTAAAATAGAAATCTGAGTTGTAAAATTAAGTTCAGCAGAATTTCAGCAGAATTTTTATCCAAAATTATGCTAAAGTTTGTGGATTTCTGCTTATTAATTCGTATACGATTCACAGAATGCTGTAAATAAATTTCGATATAAATCCAAATTTGGAAGATATACAGGGTTTTGGAAATGAATCTATCTTGAGTAGACAAAACAAACTTGTAAAATCACTAAAGAAAATCAGGATTACGTAAAGCAGTAAACAGAAAGTGGACTTTGAAATTTATCTATCGTCGCTTACTATATTGTGAGGATTGTTCCATAACGTGTTTAACAGCACTACTGTTGCTTAAGCATCTGCTATGAAAACAAGTAGTAAACTCATCATTGAACGCAAAATTCCAATGTTACTCATATTATTACAAAAAATTTATTTAATTTTAAATTAAAATACAAAAATAAACTTAATTTTAAAAATAAATTAATTACAATATCCGAAAATTAAAAATATTGGCATTTTTGATAAACTTTGAAATTATTAAATCTCTGACGGCGTTGTCAGAAGCACATATACTATACAAGTTTTTTGAAAAACATACTAGTATACAATACCTTATCCTGTATAGAATACGTTGCATTTCTTGACTATTCTATTAAGACATCAAACAGTTGTTGTATGGTGAATCAACAAACATACTTGATACAAGATCGTTCTAGTTACCCCAACACTTTTCAATTTCAGTACTTTTTCATAGCTGTTTAATAATACCGATTATAACCATAATTATATTGTTATATAACATATATACTTTATAAAGTTCAACAACATAATTATTATATTACTATCACATATATTTAATAATATAAATTTTATACATTTATATAAGATTATTTCATGTATGCATCTATACATGTTACATATGTAGTCGATATACTTAAGAAAATAACATATATATATCTCTATCACAAAATTATACGTAGTAAGTTTACATGTATAAACTTTTAGATTTAAGCTTTTGATCTTTTGTTATTTCAGTTTGTTCTAAATTTAAAACTTTTTTATAGTGACTTAATTTCGTTTCTCCTGTAACTTTTGAAGGGCGTGCTTGATCAAGTTCATTTTTACATATTCTAATTTACACTTACTTAATCAGCTGTACTGTAGTAACCAATATCATGTAAAAAAACTTTTGAACAGATTCTAAAACTAAAAACTTAAACTTCGATACTTTGATATTATAATCGGCATATCAACATGTTAACAATTAAGCAAACCTTTAGTTCCAAAATATCTGAATTAAACAAAATATCAGCGATGCTATTAACTAAAGAAATGATCTTTATAGAAATATTACGTCAAAAAGTGTTAGGCTGCAACAATGATACACAAGAAAGTCATGATTTTTTAATTCAGCTTGAGTAATCTTCCACGGAAAATATAAAGTCCGTAAAGATTGAAATTATTTTAGTGCAGCTGCTCACCCGTGAGTAGACTCAAAATCTGCTTAACATAAACGGTTTCAGCAACTCAAGAGGACAGAAGATATTTAGTAAACACTTGAACGACGATGGGTATAGATTGATTCTAAATATATGTTTTGTGTGAAACTAGAAAAAGAAATAGAGAAAAAATACAGACAACAAACACAGACGATGATTATAATATTAAAATATTAGAATTAAATATTTCAATGATATTAATAGAAATCTTTGTTGAAAAAATGTTTCATTTTTTAAATTTACTCGACATATATGTGGAAAATAGCACTAAAGAGTAGATAGGTACAACAGGCATTAACTGTTGCTACTACAACTATCTTCCCGACCACAATAACGTTAGTTAGTGCTTTAAAGTCTGAACTTGTTCGAGCTCAACCAATTAAGTTTTACAATGTTTTACTAACCAAATTCGCCCTGTTGTGCGCTATTTTTTGTTTGCGAGGAACTTTAAAGATAACTAAGAAATAGCTCAATGTCTAATGGACATGGTTTTCAACCGAGCGTTCCAGGTTAGGCACCTGGCGACGTCCTATAATTCTTCGAGCTCAACCAATTAAGTTTTAAAATATTTTACTAACAAAATTCGACCTGTGTTGCGCAATTTTTTGTTTGCGAGGAACTTTAAAGATAACTAATAAATAGCTCAATTTCTAATGAACATGGTTTTAAACCGAGCGTTCCAAGTTCGGCACCTGGCAACAACCTATAATTGCCGCTAGAAAAACAAATATATTTGGTCCGTAGTCACGTTTCGCTGAAAAAAAACTAAGAATTGTCTAATAAACGGATTTCAGGCCTCGATCCATGTATAATCTAACGTATTATAATCATCTCGTGTTATCGTGCGAAAACATGAAAAGATTATTGCGGTTACTTCTCCTAATTCGAATGTTCGCCACACTTAAATGCAGTTTCGGTTTCGATATGCATCGATTACACGTATTCATTGTCTGTTTGATGCTCAGGATCAATAATTAAAGAATAGATGTATATAGGAAAACTTTAAAGTGGTGTTGATTCATTTAACAAGCGGCACTCAGTGGCCCATCTAGTTGTTCGGTTTTGTCGTCTATGTTAGGTTGTTGTGTGGGTAAATGTAAAACAGACATTTTAACTATTACTCCAACCAAATATAAAGCTAGATACCATTGCTATACCTGCTACAATGGGTGTTGTGTGGGTAAATGTAAAACAGACATTTTAACTATTACTCCAACCAAATATAAAGCTATATACCATTGCTATACCTGCTACAATGGGTGTTGTGTGGGTAAATGTAAAACAGACATTTTAACTATTACTCCAACCAAATATAAAGCTAGATACCATTGCTATACCTGCTACAATGGGTGTTGTGTGGGTAAATGTAAAACAGACATTTTAACTATTACTCCAACCATATATAAAGCTAGATACCATTGCTATACCTGCTACAATGGGTGTTGTGTGGGTAAATGTAATACAGACATTTTAACTATTACTCCAACCAAATATAAAGCTAGATACAATTGCTTTCCCTGCTACAATGGGTGTTTGTTTAAAACACCATGTTTATAAGTTGCAATTATAAACCTCGGTATTATATAAATATTTTCAACAAATATCAAAAACACCTAAATTGTTGGAACCACATTGCTATTTTACCATCTGGCAACGGCTGACCATTAACGGCTGTTGTCAACAGCTACTTTCTCAGGTTTCCATTGCAACACATTGGTTAACTAAATAAACAAAGAAACCTAAAATAATTGATAGTTTCCACTCTAGTATTTTACTTCAAAAGTTTGCAAAGTTTTGTTTGGTAAACGAGTGGCAATTGTTCTAACCGCGTTGTATGTACAGAATTTCACAAATATGGCTAACTCATAGTTTGTTTTGCTGCTATAGTCACAGTACAGACCATACTACTGGACATCTTTCGGAAAAGTAAAACCCGGCATAAAATTGAAAATAAAATCGGTATATATTTGTCACAATTTTAATTTTCTGTTTACCAATCAATGTTTGGATCGTGAGATGAATTTCTAAATTAATGTTTTTGTCAAAGGCACGCCAGTAAGTTAAAATAGTTTTTCCGGAACACGGTATTTGTGGTAATACGATAGGTAACCGATTCATAAATAAAACCGACCAGATACAGCATTTTGGAGTCTTCTGAAATACCATATAAAATACCATATTTGTGCCAGAAAAAGTTGTGCAGTCTTTAAGTTTGCTGGTCTTTTTTGTTAAATATTATTGGTTTCAGGTGACAAGTTAAATCTATTATAGTTACTTATTGTAGGAAAAATGGGTATATACTTATATAGTTTTAGCCTGGTGCAATCAATATTCCTCAAAAAAGATTAGTTTATATCTTTTCTGACAGAAATTACTGAAGCATTACTGCTATATTGACCATTGAGGTATAAAGCTAGCAAAAACAGATCAAAACTTGGAAGAAGAAAAAGTTGACTATATAACTGAAATTATCAAGTAAATAAGTCTAAAAATATAAATGTTCAATGCATGCTATAAAACATGTCTTGATATAATATGGAAAAAATGTCCTTGATATATCTTGTTCATGCATGCTCGAGATCTAAGGTCCCTGGCGAGGGGGGTAGCCGGTGCTGCGGGGTTGAGCGGGAGGGTTTAAAATTTAAAAGTTCATAATTTTCCCCAGTTTTTGTTAAAATGTTCCCAAATTTTGAGAATTTGAGCCTATCTTCAGTAATTTTCTCCATGTTCGACAAGTTTTCACCGAAACGTTATAGTGAGCGAGAGTGGATGGTACCACCTGCCAAATGTGTGAGTTGGTGCTTGACACTGAAGGAGTCCCACGCCCCAGGAGGTAACTTCCGCACCCCCTGTGCGTATGTCGAATCTTGACATTTCCACATGCCCAACGTCCGTAAACTTATGGTTAATATATGATATCGCCAAAGAGAAGATGCGAGCCGGAGAGGGCAGCTAATGCTATGGGGAAGCGAATATATTCTTCGTTTCCTCAGTTCTTTGCGGATCCATGAATTTTTGACGGGTGGGGACTCATTATCCCATGCCCACCCGTATACGTACACTTTATGTTTTTGAAAATCAGGAAGATGTCATATTTAAATTTTGGACAATTAGTTCCGATAAATTTTTTGACTTCCGACAGATCCGACAGATATACTTTCTTACTATACGTTTGGAAATAAAATTTGGACCATATGTTTGAAGCTTGATCCAAATTAAGTTTGGTAATTATTCCGATACTTTAAAGGAAATATCTTCCAAATATATTAAAAAAGTATCCTCTTACATTTGCGAAAGAACATATACCAAATATTTAAGACTATTTTCTTCTGCATACACCCGGGGAAATTGAATCGAAAAATATAGACAGTGATCGTTAATTATTTGTTGCTCACAATTACAAGAATATATGAAAGGCTGGGTGTCTGTTGTATAAAAAATAATAAGAATGCTTTGAGCTTTATGAAATATAAGCCAGATAGAATATTATAAGGTATACAATTATCCTATGGATTTCTAAATCTTGGCCCGTAAAAAGTCAAATAGCTACAAAATTAAATGGTGACGAACAGCTTCTCAGGTGCCAGAAAGGAAATGTATGTTTGAGTTGTAGGCTGCCAGCCAACATGTATTTTTTAAAAATAAAGTCACAGAATCTATTATTATTAAGTTGAAACTGTTCAGTTCACAAATGATTAAAATGTCATTCAGAGGGCAAAACACTGTGTATGTAAAGAAGTAATATTCACGCTCTAAGGCAAGTTGGAAGTTTACACATATTCTTCGCATAACTTGACGGCAACTACCAATCGAATTAGAGAAATTATAAGTATTGCGTGCGAGCGTATATGCAAAATGATATATTAAAAATTGCTAAGCCTAAACCTAACATTTGCGAGATCCAAAGTTGCAGTGGTAGCGGGTGCGACGGGGGAGGTGGCCACCAGGGGGATCAGGTTGGATGCGGAGGAAGTAGTCGGGGGTGAGGGAATAAATTTTAGTAATATTTTGGAACTCAAATGTTCAAATTTTTTTATCACACAC